>KZ807637.1:91568-104187 GCA_000696205.2 Oncopeltus fasciatus | reverse complement strand
AACATTCACCATCTATCTAACACACACACACACAGTCCCAGTTCTTCATTGATCTTCTTTAGTCGAGGACTGTGAAGGGGCTTAGTAAAACTATCGGCTGTTTGCTCTTGAGTTGCAACTCTTCTTATCTTGAGTGTAGTAGTTAATTCTTGAAATATTACATCACGAGATCTTATGAGCTTATTATGGGACAGAAATCTATATCCATTATCTCTATCATATCCCAATAGGATTCCTTCCTTTGCCTTTTTATCAATTTTTTTCCTTTTTATCTTGGCAACATGCACCCGACATTTAGATCCAATTAGTCGTAGATGTTTAATATAAGGTATTTGTCCAGTCCATTGTTCAAAGGGTGATTTTCCTTTGATAGAGGACACACCAGTTCTATTTAGGATGTAAGCCGCTGAATTTATCATTTCAGCCCATAATTCTTTAGGAAATGATTATTTTCCAGAATGAAGAAGGGCTCTAGCAGCTTCAACCAACGTTTTATTCTCCCTTTCCCTTTTTTGTTCCGTATTATATGGCATAGTGTATTTTACCTCAATGCCATGTGACCTTAAGATGCTTTGCACTCTTTCATTGTTAAATTCTCCACCATTATCACATAAAACACATAAAAGGGATTTTATAGTATGTTCAGTTACTTTGGTTTCCATAAGAATATCCTTTAATTTCTCAGATACTTCATCTTTTGTTTTCATAAAGTATACTTTCCTAAATCTAGACCAGTCATCTTTAAAAACTAGAAAGTATTTTAATCCACTTTTAGATGCTACAAATGGACCACATACATCTGAGTATATCACCTGTCATGGATTTTCAGCCATTCTTTCATGATAAAGCTGGAGTAAATCATGTTTATTGAATGAGATGGATTGGTTACTTAAAGCTTTAGAATCTTGGCCTATTGGGATAACTCTAATATTTAATTGATAAAGCCCACCAAATCTTTGTCGAGAGCCTGAAAAATGAGTTTCTTTCCCTTCAATCAATCTACACTTGAGATTACCTAGTATATTCAAATCTGCTTTTTGGTCACTGATCCTGAGCAGCTAGGACCGAAAATAAATTTTTGGAAATGGTAGGTACATACATAAGCTAATATAAACTTTTTCAATAATCTTCCCGAAAAAACTTGGAAATCAATAGATCCCTGACCAATGGCTTTTATATTTGTACCATCAGCAGTTATTATTACATGATCATTATCATTAAATTTATCATAAGTTTTAAACCAATCCATTCTTTGAGTAATATGGTGAGTGGCTCCATTATCTGCAAACCAAGTGTTGATTTTGATTTGATTCTGTCACAAGAGCATCTCGACTAACTGTCAAGAGAACAGTACCTTCACTAGAATTAGTTTGTGTACATTTAGCCTTTGCTGGTTTATGAGGTCTACCATCAGCAATCCAAAATCTACATTTTTTAATAAAATGACCTTTTTTGTTACAGTAAGCACAATTTATTTGGTTTTTATCAAAAGCAGTTTTGTATGGTTTATCTTCATTTATTTTTCTACCTTCTATTATTGCATTTGCATGTAAAACCTCTTCAGAAACATTTGCAATTAAATTATTTTCAAATGTTCATAATTTTTTATTTAAATTTTTATTCTCATCATTAATCAATCTCTAACCGTTGGCAAAAGATTTGAATGTTTCAGGTAAACTTTTCAAAATTTTACAAATCATTAAAACATCTTTGTTACCTTCAGGTTGCTTTTCTATTTCTGCGTAAGTTGGTTCCAATTATTTGACAGTCTTGATATAAATCCCACTGAATCGTCTCCAGGTAGCCACTTATCTTCGAAAAACTTGTTATACAGGTCAAATATTCTGTCTTCAGAAAACGTATCGAAGAGTTGACACAGTTCTAACCATATATCTTCGCACTTTCGCGAACATTTCTTCTGTTATATTGTTAGACATTATTAACAAAGCTTGATTGTCTGTACTTTTAAACAGAGCTAGTTCCTTTTTAAGGCTTTCTGAAACTTCGCGCATCTAATGAAGTTGCCGGCAATGTCCATGACCCATCAACAATTTCTGGCGCCCTCGGTATTATACGTGAGGACATTTGTATTTTTGCCTTCCACTTGTCCCAGTTGGATTCTCCTTCCAAGTGAGTAATTTGAGGAACCGAGAATAACTTCAATTGCGATCCCATCTTGAAACCTGAAATTGGTGGTTACTGTGTGGCCAAAGACAATAAAAGTTTCACGTATTATATCTTTATGGATGCGCGCAGAACCCATAACCTGTTCATGTATGTTGAACCATGATCCATATTTTAAATTATACATAAAAACCTTATGAAGGGATAATTCAAAGATAGGAACTAGGTACGCCGTGACACACTTTAATAACTCACATACACATATGACCATACAAGAGTTTACGCTCCTAGATGTTTTATAATACAAAACGTTTTATATTAAAATAATGTATAATATACATGTACTTCAACAGCTTTCTGTCTGAAAAGACAAATTAATGCATAGCTTTTGGTTTTGCAAGCAATAAATTCATAGTCAGTCTCTATTCTTGATTAAATTTAAGCAGAACTGGGATCGATACATATATATTTGTGCTTCTTATCTTTAGAAAATATAGATTATTAGTGCTAAATCTGAATACTTGCATTATATAGAACTGAATAAATCCCTGAGATGATTATGAATAGTGGTATTTAGCCATTCAAAAATTTCTCAAATAGGTGCTGCAAAAACTACACAGAATATCCCAGTTTAATGAAAGATGTACCTAAAAGAGAGCTAATAACTAATTTTAGCTTAATTCTGAGAAACACAATGAGGAGAAAGGCTTAATATATCTAGCTCTAGACTGACTGGAAGGAAACTAAGTGAAATATGCTCAACTCTCCTCGATATGTACTTTTTCTAAAGATTGTTTAGAACACAAATGTCCATACATTTTACATATATTGTGTTAAATATCGTTAAATATTTTTTCTATTAACTAGCAAAAAAGGAATAC
Organism: Oncopeltus fasciatus; assembly: GCA_000696205.2. NCBI lineage: Eukaryota > Metazoa > Arthropoda > Insecta > Hemiptera > Lygaeidae > Oncopeltus > Oncopeltus fasciatus. Next base: position 101,182 of record KZ807637.1, on the reverse strand, counting down.
ATTTTTTTAAATTGTTTATTTTGTATATTATTTTTCTATGAATACACTTCAATTCTACTTATAACTGACTATTATTTCAAGAATTTACTTTCCTATGTTTTCCTTTTCTTCTATTAAATCTATCTTACATTTTTGCTTTAAATATTATTTTCTTTTCTTCCCCCCACCTGCTAACTGTGGTCTTCTGATCTGTTTCACATCTTGCATTCTTCTCTCTTTGTTCACCATTACTTACTTTACTTCTGCATTTGGAATGAAAATTCACATTGTCATTTGACATAATTGTATTTGTAAATTATTGTACTATCTATTTATTTTACCCTTCTTTTCTGGTAATTTGTGATTTCCTTCTTGTTTGTATACCATTTGTTTCTCAGTGACTTATAATGGCCAAGTTAATGGTAATGACTAATATATTCTGTAATATATAGAATAGTATTACATATTATGAGTAATCAAACTTTTCAGAGTAATTAATCACAAAGAATAGCTTTATTGTGTGATTGGTAACAAATATTTAAATAAATTAACCTTTCCTTCTTCTACTCTTAACTCCAAAGTCAAATGGTGAATTAACACTGTTACTTGTATAATTTCTGACTGTTTATTCTTGTCTATCCACTTATTCCTAAAAATATCCTTTTTCAAGTTCCATTATTTCTTTAATTGTTATCATTTTTAGATACTGACACAAAGTAATTAGTCATTTAGAATATGAGATACCAAGTACTCGATTCTCTTAAGAAAAAATTAAATAAAGAAGAAATACAAGAGTCAATCCCCAGTCACTACCTAGCTATTTAAATCTACTCGTGTACTCAATACAATCTACTCACATAAGCCTTAAATACATTTAATTATACATTATTTCCTGCTTATCCAAAAGGAAAACTTAAATCTTATTCAGCCCGTTTCTGATGGAATTTTTTTTTCTTTTTTTAATTTATCTAAAAATAATGTGATTCACTTTCTGTAACCAGATATATTTCATTCATTACTTCAAACTGCCAATTTTTTTCAATTCTACCAACCATAATTAACCATTTGTCCATTCTCAGGGTTTTAAAGTTTATTTTCTTATGAGATGTACCTCTTATTAATTGTGGGAAATATCAAATTTCTGAACTTCAAATCTAAAGTATTGGTGAAGAATTGAAGAAATTTTCAAAAGTTGTGTTGTGGTATTAGTGAGAATAACTTGATTTCCTTGTTCAAAATTTTGAAGAGAATGGGCATTTTTGGAATGATCAGCTATTTTTAAAATGTGACTGCTAGTCTAGCTGGAGTTGTGAAAATGATGAAAAATTCATGTAAATAAAATTGAATAAAAACAAAGAAAGAACTGTTCAATTAGGACAATATTTTAAATTTAGATAATAGTCCTGGGACAACTAAATTGATGGGAATTATTTGATAAAGGAGGTGAGTAATGTTAATATACAAAAGTTTTTAAAAGGATTTAGAGTGATTTTAGGCTTCAAAAACAATTATGGAAATTTTTTGTTTTGGCTACTTACTCACTACATCTCTATTCCTTCAGTTATATAATTTATTATATAATTCTTAACTTATTATTTCATGTATTATTATTTTATATTTACAGAGTCAAGTAAAATATTATTGATATATCATTATTACCATTTTAAATTATGTCTGTTTCCCCCCATCATACTTAATCTGCATTATATCAAGTGATCACATATTTAATGACACTATAATGTTTTGAATTTTATCTTGGTTGTATCTAGTATCTTCTAAAGGCTACCGTTATCGAGCAACTCTGGCAAATAAGCCGAACTTACCTTCATGGCTTTCTTATATATATAGTGAAAAGCATCATGCTGGATTTATTTATGGAGTCCCTCCCTTAAATCAACAAAGCTTCAATGTAAGTATAATTCATAAAAAATAGTGTTCATTATTTATTTGCCATGCTTCCAAAGCAGCCAATATTTCCTTTCAATTTTTGTATATAGTAAATGACTTAATTTTTCATTTATTTAAAAATTGATTTTTAACTTGTATATTTTCATTTAACCATGCTTAAATTTATAATATGCAATAAACTACACATTGGCCCTGTAAATTAGTATTAGGTGTAAATTGTAAAAATTATTTTAAGTATTGTATTCTAGATTGATGTCATTGGAATAAACAAATTTACTTATGAAGTGAAATATAAAGTCATTCATTTGAACATTACTGAAAAGAAAGGTGAGCCTGAAAGTGATTTTTTCCAATTTTTTTTTTCTGTACATATACATTTTAATTATTATCTGATTTTATTTAAATTTTGTCATTCCTTTAAAAAAAATTTTTATTTTATTTTTTTAGATATTGCTAAATATGAGGTTCATATGAAAGTGGACAACTTAAATGTTCAAGACCTATTTGATCCTCACCGACTTCAAAATTTATTGAATATATTTATTAACATTCTATGGAAATCTAGCAAAGACAATTCTTATATTACATTTTTAGAATCAGCTGTTAAACTTGGTGCTAGAGTTCCCTTAAGACCACAAGAAGGTGAAGGGTGAGTTTTAATTTATTTTCCTGGACTGTGGTATATTCTAATCGATCTGAAAAATCAAAATCATTACCTCTCTACAAAATTTGATGATTTCAAGTAATTTAGATGCAGAAAGTTAATAAATCATAAAGTCAATACTTTATAACAAAGATTTCTCAGAAATTATTTGAATTATGGTGCTATACACCCCAAAGATCTGCCTTATTTTATGTGAGCAACATCCATTAGCACTAAGAGGGTTAATAAAGGATAACAAATAGTTCTAAAACTTTCTAATTGTTCTGATAGCCAAATGGTTACACTTTTCTTGGAGTTGGTCCACTTCTGACAAAATTGTGCTTTAAATTTTTTCTTTAGTGTTTGTATATCTATGACAGTTATTCTGCAAAAAGCCGATTTTTGTTGTGGAGGGCAGGAGCCTAAGGAAATATAATCATCATTCTACAATTTTTATAATGAATAATATTATCAGGAAACGCATATTAATATAAATATTTTTAAATATGCAGAAAAATAAACTATAGTAAAATAATTTGCAGAACATTTTTTTTTTTCTAAATAAGAAAAGGTTAACTGGTAGTCAGAACAATGCTAAAAACTCAAAAAACCTGTCAAGAAGGAGCACCGTGAATTTACAAATTTTCTTCCTATTTAAAGATAATTAGCAACCTATTAATAATTTTATTTTATAGTTAGGTATAGTTCTTAGTTATATTTGTTAGGTAATTGTTAAGTATTGTTAGGTATAGTTGTTAGGTGCAAGTATAATTTATTAGGCAGTGCTAATTAAGTTTTGTTAATGATCATCTTGATATTACTGAACAATGAATTTTATTGAACTGGTATTAATATTAGAATTCCTCGTTATTATTTGTTTCCGGATCATAAATAGGACCCCTCATGACCTTCTGCTTTCTAATTATCTTTATTGTTTGTTGGATAGCTCAATTTTATGACAATGCGTCATATTAGTTATGGACTTATTAGTTAAATTTTTCACTTCAGATGTTATCTGAGTTCATTGTTCTTATATTAGTTCCATTAAAATTTGCCAGCCAAAAATTCTCTTTATTCTACAAAACTTTCTTGCCCTATTTAATAAATTATTTAGTTTAGAATACTCAATACATTTTGAGTTGTGGTTGATAAAAATCAACCAACTTTTATCTTTTAGAGTAAATGTATCAATGTATCAACTTTCAGTAAAAAATTATCTGCTGGTTCTATTAGAATTTCTATATCGTAAACCAATTTTACAATTTCCATGAATTTCATCGATTTCATTATTCAAACCCATCTATAAAAGAATACCTTTGACCTTTCCATATAAGTTATCTTTGTAAATTAAGAATATTTTGGCTTAGTAAAGTTAAATTCATTGTTTTTGTAATTGTTTTAATATATTTAAATCCTTAATGAAAAGTTATTTATCCTGTTGTTGGAAAAATGAATTTACTTATTTTCCTGATAACTGATAGTCTTTGTTACTAATTCTTGGAATTTATATTTCTGAGGAATATATCCTTATAGCTGTTTTCATTTTAAATTTGATTCTGATAATATTTGTAATCGAATTTTTAGAAAATATTAATGCAGGAGCAAATAATGGTCACCTCACAAAATTAAAATTTTAGAAATGTTTTTACCTCAGGGTAACTCTGGTTTCTAATTATTCTAGGTCACTTGCTCCTTTCATCTCTGAGAAATATTCTGCCTAACACCCTCAATGGACTGTTTTGCAAGTCCCTCTTTCAGGACTGAAATACACTCTCTGAAAATAATTTTTTCAAGATTAATAAAGTTAACAAAATAAAAATTATACATTTGCATTGCTTTATAGAAAATCTATTAATAAATAAAGATTAGCTTAATTTGCTATCTTTAAATTGTTCCTTACATTTTCAAAAAGTTGTTAATTAATATTTAATAAAATCTTTACATGCTTAAGCAAAATTAATTTTCATGACCTACTGCAGTTCATAAATACTGTGAACACCTAAAATGATATATTATATTTATTGTCATATTTTTACATTCTTATGAAAGTAATTTTTAAGAACTTTGACTTTTTGCAGGAACCAAATTTAATATTATAGTAAAGGTATTATAGAAAAAAAATCTTTAAATATGANTATATATATATATTATATGCTTTACTGTAACCGATATGGCTTCTACAATGAATAAACTTAAATTTTTCCCAAAATCAGGACCACTTCTTGCTCTAAGCTTTATAAATTTATTGAATCGCAATCTACAAATATTGTTTAATACTTTCAGAAATTTCTAATTTCAGTTTTTTAAGTTTTTCCCCCATAAATAAAAATATGAAAGAGAAAAAAACTTCTCGATTTTTTTTCTGTTGTCCCAAACTAAACATTTGAGCATTTATTACTATTTGATTTATGTGTAATGAAATATAGGAGGTGTATGTGTGTGAGCCGTCGCAGATGCAATGGCGCCTCCTTGAGTGTGTGCATGCACATGTATATTTGTATGGTTTACTCTTATATTTATCATTTAGTACCCATAACAGAATTTGTTTCAAAGTTAAATTTATTAATTTTATTCATGTATCTATCAATTTTATTATTTCTTACTTGTGTATTTATGTATATTATTTAAAAACATTGTCAGTCTGTTTGTATTTTTTTTCTATATTTATTAAAGATGTTACATGATTTCTTTTGTTTTTATTTTCTTGGGACTTTATATTTTATTTCTTTTTTGACCAATAATACTATTAATTCAAAAGAAAAATATTTTTCATTAAAATTCTACAAAAAATACCCTTAGATTATTACGCCCTAGCATATCTAACAAGCATTAATAAATGATTGCATTGTATTTCTACCACTTTCCCAAATTAAAGACCTCTTTCTCATAATGTTTCTATAATAAGCTCTTCAGAATAAAGATTAAATAATTAAGGGGACAGAACACATCCCTACTTAAGACCTCACACTATTCTCATTGGATCTGTCAAGTGCCTCTCTACTCTTACCATAACTGTTTGACCCTAGTACAATTTAGCTTTTATGTTATTAATTCGCATTCTATAAAAATTGTTTGTACAATTTAATGATGTTATATCCTTATTATCTGTGCCTACCTCTTGAAGGGATAGACAATAATTTATTGGGTTTCCTCTTGTCAAAGATTTTTTCATAATCAGGAAAGCAAGTATTTATTTATTTATCTACATTCATATCTTGACTGAAACCCTTGTACAAGGACTTTCTGAGGGTATACTCATTAGAATAATTGCCATTGTCTTTACATGCCTTGGCTTTTTATATTTTGTGTATCGTTACCAATATGGATTTTAAACAATCAATAGGAAATATAAATCATAAATCACATTAAAAAGATGTAGTAAGATGGCTTACATATCATCATCAAATATTTTTAAGATCTCTGAAGGTATTGAGTTTTGCCCAGTTACTTTACCATCCTTCATTTTCTTGAGCACATTTTCAATTTCCTCAAGTAATCTTTGCTTTTACATGAGGAATTGGTGCTCATTCACCTTGAAACAGATCTTCCACATAATCCGCCCATGTTTTTATTTTCTCCTCAAAAGCAGTTTTGTAGTTGTCCATATTGATACATGAGTAGGCTTAACTTGGTCCCTTAAGAAATGCCTGTTTATTTGTCTTATTTTCTTAAACAAAGTGTCATGTTTAACATCAAACTTTTATATCTGTGTAGTCTTCTTATTTTTTTTTTCTTTTCCAATCTGATTTCTTTACATTATTTACTTTTAAAAAAACAGTTTCTTCAAAGTATTGAGATGTTTCATGGGAAGTCTACTAAAGTTAGCACATATGTTCTAAAATTAGAAGAATGGGATTCAAATCTTATAGTGTAGGGATTTTTTTTTTTTTTAATAATAACATTAAAATATTATAAGGATATATTCAATTTCTATTGCCCTATATTCTGGTTTTTAGAAGATATTTACAAATTATTAATGGGAGGGGGGAGCGAGACCTTTAAAGAAAAGTTTCAGAATTTTAGTAGAATGAAAGCCAAAATGGTTCAAGTTTGTCACCTCATTCTGTATTGTAACTATTCCATCTCTTATTTAAGTATTAATTTAATTTGTTTAAATTAAAATAAAAGTACATTTTTAGTGTGGTGGTACATTTGGGAAGTAAAGAAGAATTCTCTGAAGAGCTTCTTAACCTTCAAGAAGAAATAAGACCTCTCTATAAGTTTTCTAGTTGCCCAAGGGATCTGAAACGCACATCTGTTGATTGGCACTTCAGAAGCCAAGGATTTCTTCTTGATTGGTGTAAATTCAGGCTGGTAAGTGTAATTTTAATTTTAATCTTTGGTATTAATTAAAAGCAAAAAAAAAGGTAAATTCATTGATGACCTTAATAAGGAAGGTGGCAGATTTTAATTGCTTTTTAAATATAGCTATTGCAATACAGAGGCTTTAATATTCACTTTAATGCTATAAAACTTTGTATTAAAGATTTTGGAAGTTTCATTTCCATTGGAACATTGTGAGAGTGGTTTAATCTATCTCTCTGTATTTTAACGTTATATTTTTGGAGCAACAAATTCTTATTTCTTGTAATAAAAATTGGTTTGTACCACTTCTTTTGCATTCAACTAATAAATAACTAAAGCACTATAGCTAAAAGCAAATTTAGCCTAATGTGGAGTGAAGAATGCTTAGCTACTTCTTCAAGTTTGATTGAAAATTGCTTTGTCACAATAGTGACTCATAACTAAAATCACATTGATTTTAAACATATTAAAATTAGGTGTAATTATAAAATGATTACAAATTATATTTAACATTTTTGAGTGGTTATTATTCAAAATCAGATTATAAGTATTGGTAGATGTTTGTAGGTTTTTTTAGCCTATAATTTTAATGTATATAAATTCCACCAAAATTGAAGAAAACACAAAAATTCTTGAAGTTGTTCTTATCTGGTTGTTTTACCTGTCATCATGAAGATGAAAATAATTGTTCTCAAACAACAATTATTATATCATTCAATATAGAATAAACAAAATAGTTATTATTTTGTTTTTGTTAGAAAAAAATATTTGAAAGTATACTATTACTTCATGTATACTTCATAACAAAACCCCCATATATAGGGATAACTTGTTTCCGGAGTATCATAATTGATGCAACATATCAATAATATATTCAGGTGTTTGGGAAATATGATTTGAAGCAACATATTTTCCAAACACCTCAAGGAACCCCTCCCCCCCACTCATAGATATATCAATTTATAATCAATATTAGGAATTATTGAGCAATTAGTTCATTCTTGGCTGACTAAAAAAGTGAAGTTTGCACTTAAAAGATAAATATAAGGCTGATCAGAGGAGGAGTATTATGTATCTTTCTGAAATGAGAAATACTTTCTGCCAAATATTTTTATTATTATTATAAAATGCTCTGAAAGGAGTTTTGTTTTATATATCTGATATTATATTAGTTTAGCCCAAGTATTTAATATCTAATGGTGGCTATTAGTTTTTGTAAAATGAATAGTAGTGGGGATAATTATGATTTTTCAATTATAATAAAGGTATCTCAATCTTATTTTTGAGAAATTTTCAATTTGAGCCAAATCAATTTAGTTGTTAAAGAGAATAACTTAAAATTTTCAAATTTACCGAAACAGGTAAACTAAATTAAATATTAAAATAAATTTCAATATGTTAAATATTAAAAAAAATATTTTACAAAAAATGTAATATATTTTAATGGAACTTATTTCACATTTATATGAAATATAAGGTCTTATAACTTATGATAGTATGAGCATAAATAAATAAATAATTTATATAATTTAAATCAATCACAATCTATATTTATAAGTATTAAATTAATAAATTTCTTTAAATTAATAACCTACTTCATGATATGTAGTTATTTTAAAATGTTTTTAAAGTTATTTTTAACTATTTATTCTCTCTGTAGAAGCCTAGAAACTTAATTTACTAATATCCCTTTATGAATGGTAGATACAAGTATAAGGGCATTGTGAGATGATTCATTTCTTGGCACCTGAACTATTCTGTCAGGCCACTGAATTCCCCTTCCAACTGACTAGAAATTGATAAAAGGGATATTATTCTTCTTCTTGAAAATATCTTCCCGCTTNCAGAAATTTGATCTCCAGTGAATTTTTTTTTTCCTTTAGCTTGCATGTCTAATTCCTTCTTCCTTATTAATGGAACTATGGTGCATTTGGTGGGAGTTTCATTAAGCCACAGTCCATTCATAATAGTAAATATTATAATAGTCCTCCCAAGTTAACTACAGCGATATTATTCTTCTTCTTGAAAATATCTTCCCGCTTCTAATAATATCTCCCTGGCGTTAATGACCAAAGGTTGACACACCATTAAAAAAAAAAAAAAAAAAAAAAGGGATATTGTCTCTTCTTTCTTTAAGCGATACATTGTCTTTTAAGGCCTCCTGCCATTTCAAAGGGTTAGCTAATATTTTAGACCAAAAATATATGATGGGCCGAATCGATCCTTGCAATAGAAATATGAATGACAACCATATTTCTTATTTCAAAGATAATTTTTATTTTCCTCCATTTATTTTTAAAAAGAGATAAATTGGTCTTCAAAAACAAGTTTTTAAAAATATTAGGATTACTGATTATTTAGCAGGTATTATTTTGCCAACTCAATTTTATTCTCTTCATGCAAAACAGGGGAGATACCAATTAGGATTAAAGGTCTGTTATTTAAAAGTTTCTAGATATTGATAATTCAAATTCTAGGTAGGGTATGATGTAGAGGAATTACAGAGGTAATCATTGATATGGGTAACTTTTCACTTAGCTATTATTGTGATTTTCTCAATAGGATATATATATAGCTACAATATTAAAGTAAACTAATAATAATAAACTAATCTAAAGGGTTATTATTATTTCTACCACCAATGAATATAGAACTCTCATACCTTATATTCTCCGTCTTCATTGGTTTCTGTACACCATCTCCCGTTGGCGAGCGCTTTCGGACATTGTCCATCTTCTGGCCGAATACATACGTTCACTGTCACGGTCCGTATTCAACT
>KZ807637.1:66449-86013 GCA_000696205.2 Oncopeltus fasciatus | reverse complement strand
CCAATTAACTGAGGAGATCATGTTAGAGAATATGATATAAAGGATGATATATGCCATCACTTATAACATAACTTATTGTTATATGTAACTTAAAAATCAAAGTATTATATAACATACAATTTTTACAATATACTTAATATCTGTTTAATGTAATGCTGTAGTTCTTGCATGTTTATGTAACTTTTTGTTATAGTTAAAAATATTATTTTTATTATGTTTAATTGATTTAAAACAATCTATATATAATGGACCTGCAACTTAAGTTGGACAAAACTAATAATGCATTATGTGTTTAAAAAATGTTTATAACTTCATTTGTGTTACCTCTTATACTTATTATACTTTTTCAATATAATACAATTAAAAAAAAATTATATATCTATTCTATGGAAATAAATGGTTATTACTATTATTATATTTTAAATATTTAAAATTTAACAAAATTTTGCGATGTAGATTTATAGTCTTGGGCTTTTAGAAAGAGGATTTTGAAAATCTAAAAGGATTTTTATGGGTTTTGTAGTAGGGTCACCCTTTTCTTTTCCTTTTTTATTAAGGATTTTCTGCTGGTGGGTGTTAATATTCAATATTTAATGATCCCCAAGTTTAGTAATGTTTTGGGGGGGAATATCTAGTCTAAGGGTTTTATTTGAAAGCTTGGCAAAGGCTATTAGATCAGATTATTTTTAATAAAGTGGATGTGGATGTTAGTGGTAAGGGGTATTCTAGTGTAAGGATTATTTAGGTGTAGTAAAAATTTGATTTATTTTGCTTGTTTTAAATATATTGTTAGTAATTAGCAAGGTTGGTGTCATATAAATTTCTCAATGGATAGATAATTGGGTTCTGTAAATTTTTTTTCCTATTTATTATTCTTTTATTGTTTTCATTTCATACCTTTATTGCTAGTGTTAGTCAGGGCATACCTAGTTCCTATTTGTGAATTATTCCTTCATAAGGCTTTTATGTATTATTTAAAATACTGATCATGGTTCATCATACGTGAACAGTTTCTTTGACATGTAATATGTAGGGCAACTAGGATGAGCCCTTTGAAAATTTTTTAAATTCTCATTTGCCCAATATATTCTCTCTCTAGACTTCATCACCTCTGTGCTTTTAAGGTTTAGGGAGCTAATGAAGACTTTCCTTTCTAACCATATATAGAAAAGAGTGAGATCTAATATAATCTCCATTGATGCTTTAGATTGTGTTCTCATTGCCCCTATATTTCCAAGAATAAGCTTTTACTGTTCTGTAAATAGTCAGTTGTTCTGTATTCTTCCACCAACTGAATCAATGGGCAGAGAATTGCAGTTACATCCAGTTGTAAACCAAGCATATTGGTTTTTATTTTTCACTTCCTGCTGAAACTCCTGCTGCATGACCAGATAACTATCAAGTTTTTTCTTTGGTAGCATTTTGGTAGAAAATCTTGGTCAGTGACCTCACTCCCAGAAATTTGATCTCCAGTGAATTTTTTTTTTCCTTTAGCTTGCATGTCTAATTCCTTCTTCCTTATTAATGGAACTATGGTGCATTTGGTGGGAGTTTCATTAAGCCACAGTCCATTCACAATAGTAAATATTATAATAGTCCTCCCAAGTTAACTACAACTGTAACCTTTCGAAGAGGGCTAACTTCCTTTTTGTGATAATCACAAAGTCATCAGCATAACCTATTACCTCAAAGTCTGCATCACTGAGTTTACTCAGCAGGGCAGTAAACTTTCAAGAAGAAAAATAAAAATAACTCTCTGGAGGAAACCTCTTCTCATTGTTAACCTTGTTATGAAATGTCTGTCCTGAATCCAGATGTCCTCTGGAGAGGCTTCTTCTTCGTCTCTTGAGAAATTGGCTCAGTCTGGAAATTAAAGCTCTTTTCTAATCATACAACACTTGACTCTATTTTCTAATTTTTTTTTTTTTTTTTTTTTTTTTTTTTTTTTTTTTTNAAGCTCCAATTTGCATTAGTACTTCGTATATAATTTTAATGCTATACAACATTTACTTTAGTAATTTTATAAATTATTATCAATGCAGAGTCTAAGTAATTATTACCCTGCGCAAAATACAACCGCAAAATTATGGCATAATAAACATCTAATCCTGAAATTTCATTATTTATGTCACTTACAACACAAGAGATTCTGGGAGTTATCTGAGAGACCTGAGAGTTGAGATGAGATAGTAATGGTACTCCTGAGATTGGACCATGCAATCTCTCACGTTCTTAAAGGGAAGTCAAACAACGTATAACTTGAAGTACATTACTGAAAATTACACAGATAGTACTCATGTGTAACCATACTTGGCGCCAATAGGTAATATGGCGACTCCACTACCCACTTGCTGTTCCAGCCCTTCCATTAGGGGATGACGAATTGTTAGAGCTCCTGGGTGAGTCCCACAGCAAAGGTTACGAACTGGACATTGCCGGGATGTCTCATTGCCATACTTGACTCCATATCACTGATCCTGTAGCCTGGATTTTTGATGTGGTTATAGTACATAGATGGGCTCTGACTACTAAAGTAGCGGTTCAACTCATCCTTTTATAATAGTTTTTTAATTAGTCATCCGATTGAAGTAAACATCTCACAGATGGTTGTTAGATGTCGGGACATAGAATTCATTTATGTTTTATAAGATAAAGTTCCCAGTAACATAGAACTAATTTATAAATATTAATTTTCTTGTGGTATTTAATCCCACGTAAATTTCAATAATTTTTAGTGCAAGGGAACAGAATAAAAAATCAAACTGTCCCAGCCAGGACTCGAACCTGGATCTCCTGCTTTCCAGGCCAGTGTGTTTCCATTTACGCTACCAGGACAAGCCTGATAAGTTATTAAATTCCCCGCACTAGTGTTGAGAGTCTAACCTTCAAGCATAAGACGATATATTCGTGACTTCTATTTTGTGGCTCTTTCGATGGATAACTATCTCAGATAGATGTTTCCTTAGATTAGTCTACTCTTCTATAAATGTATTGTCAGGCTGGCCTACTCCATCTGTTGAAATGTCATCTGATCCTGTTCAAGCCGGCCAACTCTTTATTTCCCAGACCTTGGATTCATAAGTTTGGATTTTTAGGATCACAATCTTGTACAGATTTATTTCGTCCCATTTAAATAAAATAAATTAGGTTTTAACTATTTAACAAATAGCTGAACCATGCTGTTGAAAACGTTTGATCTCTGCTGTATAATAGAATACATAATATAAATAAAAATCACCCAAGGCCGTCTCTGTATCTTGCCCTAATGTTTTTTTTTTTACAAAGGCATTGGAGAGGTTGGATCCCATATGCATGACTCAATTGGAACTCTCTCTAAACTGAGCCATGCATAAATAAAGCTGAATAAAGATCTCTTAGCAACGATTCTCTCTTACATACACTACCAATTAATATCTGCTTGGATTCTATACAAGTCCGATGCCTTATTATTTTACAGTTTATTTACTGCTGTACCCAATTCATTTTTTTCAGGTGGTCATAATTTTGTGATGGATAATTCTTAACATCTTGGCTCTGTCCAGTAGTAGCTCAAAAAGCTTCTTCAAGACTTTCTTTCTACTCTTATTGAGATAAGCATCATTATTTAGTATTGATAAGCCATTTTTTCAAGGCATATAGCCCCTGTTGTTCTTTTTAGTAGATATTTGGAACCAGATTCTGGCTATCTTGAGGGCGATTTGATCCACATTCGCTCCTTTCTAGGAGCGGAATAATGGTAGCTCCAGGTTACACAGTAGATCTTCTTCCCTAGGTACATCGTACTTCCAATTAACTGAGGACTTCATGGGCTGCAGCAGACATTATGAGTCTATGTTTATTGTTATTTGAAGATTGGTGCAAACTGCAGGTTCCAATCGTAAGGTTTTAGGCAAATTCCAGGCAATAGTTTTCACAACTTGTACATTGAGGACCTCAAGGTTTACTCTCCAAGTATTGCTTTAATATAATGCTTGCCAACAAGCACCTGCAGGCGTCTCCTAACTGGTTGTAAAACATGTCTTTATCCCCCTCTGATACTGCTTCAGTTTTTGCATGGCTGTTTAATATTGTTCTTAAATGTAATATTTCAACTCTGAAATTGAAAAATAAAGAAATTTTGTTCCACAATGCTATTGCATTCTTTTGTCATCAAACTTTTGCACCTTTCTAGGTGCTGTCAGGGTTTAAAATATTTTTGAGTATATGGATATATACCAGATATATTGAGTATCTGGTATAAGTATCTGAATATTGCTGCTGCACACAGGTATTAAAAAATTACAAATAAACTCCTCCCAAATGACATTTTTTGAAAGTGTAGCAGCTGTCTCATCTTGTTTGGGCTGATATTCATATTCAATGAAGTGTAGTGAACCAATCTTAGATGATGAAGTGCAGACACCATGAAGTATAACAGTGTTCAGTTAAACTCTTACCACTACCAATTTTGGGCTATAACATAAAAATAAATATCTTGTTTCAAGCATTTAATGTACACATTAGTGTACATTAATTTTTGTGTACACAATAAAATCTAGGAGTTATATGTGGGTTATATACATATGTCGATTGCTAGGTTAGAGGTATAACCTATAAAATATTTTTTTTCATTTGTTTTTAGTTGTTATTTTCTCTAATTTCAGGGAGGATCCAATATCAGATGATTTCTTTGAATCTATTTTTGAATTATGTGAGGAAACATTAAGGTACTGAGTGGATTTAACCATATTGGTAACAATTGTATTGTGGTGTAACAAACATAATATTTTATTGTGGTTTATTATAAGTTATTGGTTAAAAATCCAATGAATGAGGAAGATTTGGTAACTAAACAAATTGAAAACATGCTTAGTAACAATGCTTTAATAATTCTAAGAATATTTGCTGCTATTCTTTGTACTGTTATTTTACAGTAAAATAATCTTCCTTCCATAAAGGTACCTCGATCCAAGCCATGATATTCAGCCCATATTCTCTTTTCTGTTTCAGCCTTGAGTTCTGACTCAGTCCATGTTAGTCTAGGTCTGCCTATAGGACTTCTAGTAGTTGGCTTAGCTTCAAAGAATTTCCTTGAGTCTCTATTTTCCCCCATACATAAAGGTGCCCAAACAATTTCAACTGCCATTTTTGAACCATATCCCTTACAGGGAAACTCCCAGGTTCTGTTGAATTCACTGATTTCTGATCAGATCTCTCCTGGTTCTGTTAACCATTCTTCTCAGGTATCTCATTTTTGCAGCTATTTCATTATACCACTGTGGTGGCTCTAGTGCTACTCCAGAGGGATCCAGCTTTTGCTTCCACAGGGAAGATTAGGTAAGTATTTGGCATTAAGAATGTGGAGCCTTGCATTGTCTATCTTTCTTTTCCAGCAACCGGTGTACCATTGGTGGTAGTAGACATTATTTATCTTCCTGATTCGGTTTCATCTCAGCCTACATGCATTACATGGCCCTTATTTGCCTAGAACTTCATTTCCTTTCTACCCAGCTCTGCTTTAACTTTATAATTGCTTGCTACGATTTTTCTTTGAAATTTTCTATGAGGTCAATAACATCTTCAAAAATTCGTAGCTTCAGTGAGGATTTTTTTGTCATATTCTACTCTCCAACAACTGTCTATTTTGTACTGTGCTTCCATATTTTTAAGAATTTACCAATGAATATGATAAATAGTAGGCAGATAATACTGTAATCTTGTTACATTCCTTTACTTATGTCACAGACTTGAAATTTTGTTCCATTTATTTTAATTACACCTTTAGAGTTGTGGTAGATAGATTTTGTAGCAATAAACAATTATAATTAATGAATATGTTGTAAATAATTAATTTATGCTTTGGCTTTACTGTTTTATGCAACACCAAGTATGTATCAGAGGGGCTGCTTAATTTATATTGCATTGCTAATGAGTTTATTTATCATTTCTTTAACCAAGCATTACACAAAGAATAAGAATATAACAACATTAACAACAAAGCATTTATGTTATAAATATCAGCAGAATAGCTAAAGTAACACTTTTAATTTTTAATAGCAAAACCTATATAAAATGTACTTTTCTAACTCTAGATTGATCTAATAGTTAATAACTATAAATCTTTCGTAAATAAATAAATCTACCCTTTGCTAATGAGTCCTAGATAGTCTTGTGTATTTGAAGGTCTTAAATTTGTCTGAAGATTGTGCTCATGATACTTTTTTTAAACATTTTATATGTTCCTACCTACTAAATGAAAAAATACAATGAATTGAATAATAATGTGACAATATTTAGTAGTTTGTTACTTTGTTAAGTATATAAAAATAATAAGAAAATTANACCTTTATTTACATATTACATTCTGTTAGAAATAAATAAAAACATTTTGTAATTTGATTACTATGAATAATAAAAAATAAATGACATTAATGAAAGTCATATGAGGAGAGAAGGTGACCAGTGACACCACTCAAATTATTTAAAAACTATGTCCCCCGGAGATCACGGGGCCATCTTTGTTTGAGTGGACAGGGAGGGTTGTAGGGGTTGGAGTTGGAAGACAAGGTCTGTGCTAGTGGACTAGGATGGAATGACAGTTTACTGTGGAAAAGGCTGAAGCGGGAAGGAATATTAAAATTGTGGTGAAGAGAGGAATTGGATATGTAATAAGGAGCATTTGCGATTATTCGGAGGGTTTTGGATTGAAAGGACTGTATTCGTTGGATGTTGGAAGGCTTGGCGGCACCCCAGATTTCTACTCCATAAGTCCAGATTGGTCATAATAAGGTTTTTATAGAGCATCAGTTTGATTTCAATTGTAAGATTGGAGTTCTTATTCATGAGTCTGTATAGAAGTCCATATCGCCAATTGAGTTCTTGTCTTTTAATTTTAGTATGTTCGCCATGGGGCGAAATTGAGTTCCATCTTGACTCATGATTTTACATGGGTAAATCATGAGTCAAGATGGAACCCAATTTGAATGTGGTGGGCGAACTGAATTTGAATGTGGTAAAGGAATATTGTTAAATTTCACAATTTCAGGGAAGTCTTTTTTCCGCAGTTGGAAATTAACTTGAACGCATTTTGCTTCGTTTAGTTTTATTCTACGTTTGCCACACTATTGTTTGATTTTTTCAAGGTGATCTTGTAGGTTTTTATAAGCAGTTTTAGGATCGGGATGGGAGGATAGGATAGCTTTGTAGTCTGCAAATAGAGCTAAGAGGGTACTTAGATGGTCAGGGATGTCAGCAGTGTACAGGATGAATAGGATAGGTCCAAGTACACTACCTTGAGAAACTCCTGTTTCCACTTGGTAGAAATCGTAGTAATCTAATCCTTGCCGAACCCTAAAGAAATGGTTGGATAAGTAAGACTTAAGGATAAGGTAAGTATTATTAGGAAGTATGTATTTCAGTTTAAACAGGAGATCATTGTGCCAGACTCTATCAAATGCTTGGGGAACATCCAAGAAAGCTCCTGGGCATTACTTTTTGCGTTCAAGGAAATTCAAGTGATTAAATCATATACGGATGATTTGCGCTTAGGCAGACGACAGATTATATACTTGACCTCGGAAGGTGTTACTGCCTTGAGTGGTAAAGACATAGGTAATAACATGTCCAGAGACTCTTCAGTCTCCATGGTATTAGACAGATTTAAGGGGTCTAAATGAGAAGTAAATGTTTGCTTGAGGTGCTGGGCAAACATTTCGGCTTTCTCTTTGTCAGAAGAAGCCCAGGAACCATCTCCTCGGCGCAAGGGGGTAGAAGCTTCATGGCTCTTAAGGATTCTACGAGTAGCAATCCAGAGGGATTTGTCTCCTGCTAAGAGGAAAGACGATTAATGTCTTTGCGATCTGTGGGGTGTCTATATTTTTGGAACAAAGCCCTGGGGCGGCGTTTTGCTATTATGAGCTTTTTAAGCGAATCTGGGATTGGCTTTTAGGACTTAGAAGAGTATTTGGTAAATTTTGGTTAGAGATTATACATATGCATTGCTGAAGGTTTATGGTAAAGGATTGTACAGCATCATCTAAATCGTCAAAGTTTTTCAAGGTTCTAAACAAGGTCCAGTCGACTGGACCATTAATGAGGGAGGTGGGCAATTGTTTTGGAATAGGGGTCAAGGATAGCGTAAGGAGGACTGGGCTGTGGTCAGAAGAGAGTTCGTTTAAGATAGAAGCAGAATAATTAAGAGGAGTAAGGTTTTTGCAGATGAAGAAGTCCAGAATATCAGGAAGGCGGTTTATGTCAGAGGGCCAATAAATGGGAGAGGAAGGACTAATTGTGGAGAGGTTTTGGGATGATACTGCATTATATAGAGATGGACCACGAGAGTTTGTCGTTCTCAATCCCCTTTGCAAGTGTTTCGCAAAACCTTGAATAAGAACTTAAAAATTAGATAAATTTACTTTTCTTAGTTCGAAATGTAGCAGACAATACTACATAAGTTACAAACAAGCTTTATGAATGCAACTTAAAACTAAAAAAATAAAATAAATTTTCTAAAGCCATTCATTTCTTCTTTTGCGGTTATGTTCTTCTAATTTCATTAGAGAATCTACCAAACTGGTTTTAAAAGAGAAAATCCACCATAGATCAAGACTTTGCTCTCTAGCAAGTTCTGAAGAAAGGCCAGGAATTCAATATTAAACAAGTGCTTATTTGTGGACTTATGGAGTGCATGTACACTATGAAGAGATGCATTATTCGTACTGCTATCTAGAGCAAGTGATACCCACACTCATTGATATAAGGCTCTAATGGATAATGTGGAGCATATGGCCCAAATTTAGGGAAGGCTGAAAAAGGCCAGAGGTGAAAGTTCTTCTTGTTTGTCTGTCCTTCAACCTTAATCTTGTCACATGTTAGGAAATTAGCTATTCAAACATGTAGAACCATTATTAATTGGAGTTTCTTGCTACTCACTTATACAGATTACCTCCTGGGTTTAATTAGATTTTATAGAGAAGTGGTTCAAGCCTTGTTGGCTCTTATGGAGGTTCAAACCACATTTGCTGGTAGTCAATGAGTGCAATACAGAATTCATGGTTATAGGCAATGCAGTCAGACCTAAAGAGACAATTCAAATAGGACCGTATCAGTTTATAAAAGAGTTATTGTATTCAATTATGTTGAGTGTCTTGTTATTGCTGAAAATAACATTTCTGTTATTGAAATAAAGTACTGAGTGGTTGAACTGCTGTCAAAAAAGTAGATCAGAAATACTTCAGAATCAGCTTGTGATGTGTTAGCATTTCCAGTGCATAAAAGGAGAATATTGTGGCTCATGTATTGTTCAATGAAGGCAAACACCAACCTTGAGAAAAGTGTTCAATTAATGAGGAAGGATTGGTCAGGGATTCAGTTTTGGATTTTAATAAATAAAAACTAATTTGTAAACAAAAAAGTTTTTTATTTTCAATGTTTTGGCAATCGACTCTGACAAATTCACACTTTTGGCGACTGAAGCTATCCTTTAAAAACGACTTTTAGCTGATTCCATGCACATACACTTAAAACATACCCTATTAATGACAAAACAGACTAATATTATATTTCTTCCACTTACAGTAATATTATCACATCCTATAACAAAAATTACCACCAAGACCACTTCATCCGACCTTTCACTCTCCCATATTGTCATTTCCAGAAAACTCAGGCCTCCTAATCCATCAAAACAAGCCACTTTTCCCTTTGTAAAACACCGACTTTCAACAGAATTTTCTCCATACTTACTTACTCCCTCCCCTGTCATTCTCTCCAATACCTTTCCTAAATTTTTCATAAAATACTTTGCCATGATTTAGTTCCCCGAATTTTTTGTTTGTAAATTAGTTTTATTTATTCAAATTTCAAGACCGAATCCCCGACCAATCTTTCCTCATAAAGTTTGATGGTCAACTAACTATCTCCAAAATTGTTCAATTAATGTATGTAGTTTCATACATCAATTGAACAATACAAATGTTTTTATATTTATTCATAATCATTTTGATAGTTAATTATGTTTTATCTTCTTATTGCATATCACTTTTTTAAAGTTATTAATTGGTTAGATAATTAAAAACATCTGATGTATTTAAAAAAAATTACATACTTCTAAATTTCTTTGGTGATTTTAATAAAGCTAAAATTAATTTTAAAAAATTCTTCTGCAAATAGTGAGGTTAAAGGATATCATTAGTATGAATAAGACATCTCTATGTTATAAAAGTATTTCTTTCATTTTCAGCAGTTTTACAGAACCGTCCTTAGAATCTATTGATGTTTAACTGACTAAATATTAAAATGCCTCATGACACAGCAATAATGAATTTAATTAATAGTAACAATTAACTGTTATATTGGTTAATTTTATTATTTATCTAAGCTCTTTATATAATTATTCATATATCCATATATCATGTTATTTATCTAAACTTTAAACAAATAAAACTATTAAATCTCATTTCCAGAGTAAAAACCTACCAGAATGCCTACATTCAGCATCCAAACAGACTCTGTCTGTAAGGGGACTTGTAAGGGGGCACCTTACCTTCCCACTCCTCCTGTCTCTTCTTGTCTTCTATGCACTATTTCATTATACAAAAATCTTTCAGAAAACTTATTGCTATTGATGCTCTTATAGCAATTGGCTTGCCAAACCTCTGCTGTTAGAAGTTCAATAGCTTTCACCAACTGGTATATAGCCTTATTTAACTTTCATTCAATCTGTCTAAAAAATAAAATGAATATTATAAAAATTAATTTGTTGGAAAAACTAAAATGAATTGCATATGATGTATGTGTCAGTCATGTAGTGTGGGTCTTACCCTACTACATATATGGAAATGACCAGTTACGTGGTCTTATTGAGAGTTAGAGGACCTAAGACATCATCATTATACTAACCACATAAAAAGGGCCATCTAAAATACTATCTTCATGTTCAAGCTTATTTTCAGGCTCAACTTCTAGTTTGGTGAGGTAAAATGGCAATTTATCAAATCAACTTACTGACAGAACTAGTTTGGATGCTGCATAGTTATATCTTTCAGCAGTTACTTCTGATAGGTTTGCAAACTTTAAATATGGTTTAGTTGATTGTTTACATTTTATTTGTTTTAGGACTTAGATAAATAATATTTTGTATAGATATTTATTAAGTTTTTTGTTTCATAGCTGAGTATATAATGCTTGTATACACATATAATTATTTATATTAATAATTATTGTTATGGGTTATATTTACTGTTTATTATGTTTTGTTATAATAATGCACAGCACATAAATGCTCCAAATTATTATAATATTTAAGTCTTTTGTAATTCAATAGATCACTGAAAAATTATATATTATCACCAACATTGACACAAAGTAAAGGAATTACTGTTAAAAAAATTATTGATGTATTCACCCTGAAAAAGCTATAAATGATTTATATAATTTGATGAAACATTAAATTCAAATTCAATAACATGTTCTTCTACTGAAATCCTAAACTTGAGAATTTTAGAAATAATGAATTAATTAATTAATATAAAAGTCTAGAAAGAAAGAAAAAATTGGAGAATCAAGACCATTCTTATTATTATATAATAAAACATATAGAAAGTATTTTCTTGATCAGTGCGTGCATGTGTGTGTGCGTGTGCTTGTGCGTGTGCGGGTTCATGTACGTGTATTAAACAGCTATTTTAACATGTACATTTGAGATAAATGCATAATTTAAAAAGAAAAAAGACAATTCAACTTTATATTTTATTGTCTACAATTTTTAAAAAGAGTGATGGGAGGTTAATTTTCTGAATCTTTGGCAACATGAAAATGAGTCTTTTGAAGGTTTCACTAGAATATTGAGAGTTTTAAATTTAAATTGAAAAAAATGGGAGAATCCTTTGTACTGTTGACTCCTATATTTTCTTGGACACCTGTTCATTTCCTTGGTTTTTTTGGTTGTTGTTTTTTTCTTCACATCATTATAGATCACTTTTTCTTTATCTGTTTTACTTAAATGTACTAAATTTTCTTCAATTATTTTTTTCTCTTTCGTGCGGAAATTAAAAAGTAGTAAGTAATTAATTCAGTAGCTGTTTATCTGAAAAATATGTGTTAACTTAGTTCTGCAAATAGATTATTCAGAAATTGGAACTAGGATACCTAACCATGTTGTATCTGAATTGGTAGTGTAACAATAAGTCACAAAATTATTATTTAAATTAAATCACTGTTGTTTTGTTGATATGTGGTTAAATTACCTCTGTTTCTTTGCTGTTTAAAATTTATTTAGATTTTATTAAATCCCTCTCCTTTTGTTATAGAGAATTTCCCTCAGTTTCTTAACATGATCTGATATTAACATTATTTTCTTTAAACAGCATTTGGACTCAACTGCTGTAGAAAAATTTTTTTTATAGATAAATATCTATAAATATGGAGATAAATAATAAATTCAAAAGTTCAAACTATGAGTGGAATCTTTATTTTGAACATTATTGTTTTGTTTTTGTTATTTTTTTGTATTTTTTTTCTTTGGTCAAGTAAATTTTAAATAAGTATACAAATAGTTGCTTTAGGAAAGAGCATCAGTTTCTTTCCTCATATTTTAATGTAGTTAAAACTAAGCTTGGTAGCATGCATCAATAGAATAATTAGTTAATAGAATCCAATAGAAAGCATAATCTGCACTTTAAAATTTTAGCAATTAATCAAAATAAAAGCACTGTTGACATTGGACTTTACTTATTTTATAGTTCAGGGAAGCAGTTCATAACAGTTATAAATATTATCAACTGTAATAATAATTGAAAATTTCTGTATTAATAATTTACAGAAATTAACTGCAGAAACGCTAATTTCTTGGGAGACTTATTTCACTTTTTTTTGCTGATCCTCATCACTTTCATTGAATATTAGATAGTTATGATAGTTTAACTAATTAATACATTTATTGGCCTGATCAAACTTACTGAATTGCCGGAAGGTGTGCCCCTCAGCGCAGACAGGGCAGATCAGCACCTCCTTGTCCTGAGCGTCATGGCAGTATCACACGAGGTGCCTCAGCCTGGAGCAGTGGAAGCACCACACATTGGAAATGTAGTCCTCCTCGCACCTGCAGGCGCTGTAAGACATCTACACCTGCCCCTACACCTTTCTCATCACCAGCACTGCGTGGCTTCACCACATCTGCTCCTCAGAGTTGGCACTCCTCACATTAGAGATGATCATCTAAGTCTTCATGTCATCATCAACTAGGTCATGTTAGTTCTGTTAATTTGGGATTCAGGTGGTTTTCCTCCTTTCTGACGTACTTTTTTTTTATGTGTCTGAAAAGTTTGTGCAGTATATATAAATTTCTTGATATACATAAAACTTGTATTTTATCAATACAATGTACCTTCCTATAAAAATTCTATAAATCAAAACTGTATCTTGAACACAAGTTTTTAATTTAATCGAAAAATTAGATTATATTTTTTAGTTGTCTTATTTTCCCATGTGCATATATTATGCCTTAAATATATATATAAATCATATCATTGTAAACGATCAGTATTAACTTAGGAAGATCTATGCAGTCTTAAACTTAATTGATAGTGTTGTATAATCATGCTTTTTTGGAAACAAACCATATCTTTACATTTTTCTGCTAAAGCATGAGATAAAGAGATTCAACCATTGTGAATTTTACTGATTTTGAGAACTCAGTAACAGTTTTTGTGGGTCTTTAAAGAGACAATATTAAGTATTATTGACATTTCTCCTCTAAAACTGATTATTTACTAAACATTTGTTAAAAACTATCTTATTTAATACTCATAGAATTTTGAAAGCTCTGACAATGGTTAAACTTTTTGCAATCTTTTCAACTTTTACATTGCACAAACTATTTGGACTGAACATTTAAGCATAAATAGTTTATTTTTCGCTATGATGTTTAAATAAATCAATTCATCTTGGCTTAAACCAATTCATTTGGCTAATACAACTATGAAAAGTCTGTCTCACAGGAACTGTGTAAACTAAGGGAAGACCTCAGCACCGTAGTTAATATATCAATTTTACAATTATATAAACCCCCATTCCAACTGGTCTAATTTTACTCAAATTATGTATTCATCCTTTATTTTTTTCATTTTCTAGAGACGTGCCACATTTCATTAAGAAAAAAAAACTTATTTTGGGTTCTATATCATTAAATTCAAATATCGGGTTCAGTTCAATTCCTAACACATAATTGTTCAATTTAACTTTGTAATTCCTAAAATAATCTCCATTTTGTTTTCATTTCTGTGAACTAAGTATTACACCCGCTGCTTGAAAAAAAATTTTTTTTACTCAAACTTGATTATTATCAATTATTTGGTTTATATATACCCTATTATTTGGTCTGATTTTGATCAATAATGAATTTTAAATTTATTACAGACATTGAAAATTTAATGTAGAAAACAACTACTTGTGGCTTCTAGACCTCTAAACCAAAAATTAGGCTGTAGGTCTGAAAATGCTGTATAGTCCTAAAAGACTCACTTGACTATTAAGTTATAACCCACTCTTATTAGATGGATTTACTTAAGAAGTACTTAAGCCTTTTGTTTTACATAAAATTGACATGAGAAAAACTGAAAAATGGAGTATGTAGGGTGATTATCATACAAACACACACACCCACCCAAAATCTAGTCCCGCAACAGCCCTTTTAAGCCAAGAGGGAAATATATATTAAGAATGTATTTATTCTCGACAATATACCAGAGAAAGTGTTTAGTGAGCACATCATTCTGGCTGTCTGATTTTTTCCCATTTAATGATGAAAGGTTCACAATTAGGGCTGAGTGTTCCCTAGAAGCACACTAGAATCCTCTGGATCTTTACAAACCGAAAGAAAAACCAACAACACTGTGAGCATTAAACCTGGGACCTTTGGCTCATGAATCCAGTACCTTAATCACTATGTGGCCCACATACACACCAATATTATTAACTATCATTTTGTGACATAGTTGGTAGGATCTGAGAAAATATTTTTTTTTTTTTTTTATTTCTTGAAATTTGTCATGAGAATAACTTGAATGGCTACATTCCTCCAGAATTTGCTAAAACTATCATTGAATACAATGGTTTAGAAATGTTTATTCATACTTCTACTTTCTATTTAAAATCTCCTTTCTTTCTTTTTAATAAATGGTCTTCACAATATGTCAATCATAATGGGAGAAAATTTTGTTTAAGTGATAGTTATGTGTATTCTAATATATCAACTCAATTTATACTTTTATTATCAGTGGTAAATATTGTTAGGAAATACTTTAAGGATAATCAGATGGTGATACTTAATTGTCCTGTAATCATTAGTAGTAAATTCGCTGTATTATAATTCTTCACATTCTAAAATTCAAAAGAAGTACTAGACTAAAATTATGATGTTAGACGACTTTTAGAAGTTTAAGCTATTCCTTGTTAAGGTGGGTGTGCTGAAGGAAAACACTGAACTTTAGATTCTTACAGTTTTTAAAAACCAATACTCTTTTAGTTTATTAATACAATTATGGCTGTTAATTTCTCAATTTTATGTGGTTATTCAATTTGTTTATGTTTTTGAGATAATTCTCTAAGAATGTTTAGTAAAAAGAGCAAATAATTATAATATGCTTGGTATAAAGATTTATTTGGTATGTACCAGATTTTATAATGCTACAATCAGAATCACAAGGATTTATTAAGATTGTATAAATTCTATTGCTTTTTATATTGCAAAATTCTTCTATTGCTGCAAAATTGTAGTATGAGTTTTTGTTGCTTAAATTCATTAATATTTAGTATTCATTAAATTTTTATCTGGTAAGTATTCTCTTGGTGAAGTTGAAATTCTTGTAGTTATGTCTTATTGTAGAATTGTCCTCTTTAATTTATAGTCAGTATTCCCCAAAATAAATGCAATTTTTATTATTTATCTCGTATATTTTAGCAGAGGGGATTTGCTTAGTTCATACTATTCTTGCATGGTAACTTTGATACCTAGCTGGACATTCTTAACTGACTATGAATCCAGATCCTCACTGCTGATTCAACTAAT
This sequence comes from Oncopeltus fasciatus, assembly GCA_000696205.2. Taxonomy (NCBI): domain Eukaryota; kingdom Metazoa; phylum Arthropoda; class Insecta; order Hemiptera; family Lygaeidae; genus Oncopeltus; species Oncopeltus fasciatus. Next base: position 69,968 of record KZ807637.1, on the reverse strand, counting down.
AGCAGCTTGGCTGATGTTGCCCTTTTGCTGATTCTGATGTTAAGCCCCTCTGCTTCATTTAGCTTGTAATTCATATTGAATTGATAAGTTACAATTTTAGCACTTAGAGACATTTAAATTCCACTTAGTTAAAAACTTATTTTGCATGTTTTAGAATATATTTTGAATAACATAGATAGTTTGGGGGAAATATTTAATATTTTTAATTATTCTATGTGAATCATAATAATAAAAGTCACTTTTAGTTATATGTAATTACCACAAAGTGTCTTTGAGTTTAGTTAGTATTTTATGCATATATATACACTGCTAAACATTTCTCTTATATTTGTCTATTTTGATACATGAAATTAATGGAACTAATTCAACTATTAACTTATGATTCTTGCTTGCTTATGTGCATGTGATCTCGCAATTTATTTGTTAGAAGTCACAAGTATTTCAAAAATATTCCAATGTCCCTACCAGTGGGAATCTGGTGGCATACACATTAACCTTTGTAGACTAACTTGTGAAAGTTCCAGATGAAGGCCTTATTGATATTGGAAGGCTAGTGGGACATCATTCAAGGCATGAATAAACAGGATGACCTCAAAACCGATGAAAAGGTTTGCAAGGCACTTTCCAAAATATGCCTACTTGCAGATGCCAGCCTTATCCTCCATAAAGAAAAATGCAAATCTTCTAAGGAGGTGTGGGACACAATCCAATCATTGTTTGAATACTCTGTTCTTACAAGAAAAGTAGGATTACTCCAACAACTTATATTAACGAGATTAGATGGTTGCAGTTCAGTAGAGGACTACAATAACAGGATCCTGCCCAACGGCTCCAATATAAAAGTGGATTAGTCCTCTTTTATTGTGAGGATTGCCTGAGGAATATAAACCTATGATATAGAGCATATTGGCCTCAAAAGCAGTGCACCTCAGGTAATTGTAGGCACAATTACAGGTGATGCTATTAAAATTAAATTGCTGCAAGATTAAAAATCACCTTTTAATTGATCAATCGATCAAATTGGATCAAGTGCTGAGGCACTGAACATCAATCAAAGTTAAGACAAACAAAAACATGAACAGAATAACCATTTCAAGAAGGTGTATTAAATCAAGTTTAATAAATAAATGAATGAAAATAAAAACAATTGAGGCGCATTCTTTTTGTGTTTCTATACTGATAAAGTTGATTCAAGTGAATGGTATATTGATTCCTATTCTTCAGTTCACGGAGAGAATTTAGGGAATTTTCATCTCTGGGCTACCCTTTTATGAGTTCAGAGTCGTGATATTTACATGTATCATGTGATTGAAAGGTTCAATTTCATATTCATAATTTGAATGAGTTTGTCTCTTTGAGTTCGATGCCTAGAGGTGTGCATGAAGTTAGTTTTTTCTTACATTGACCTTACTGTTCACTGCTCAAGCCCCTTCCTAACTATAATGAGCACATTGTCTATGTGGGCTAGGCTATAGGTTGTCTTGTTAAATATTTGGAGATAATAAGTTTATTACAGAAAATCAGTATCAGTATGGAACGAATAAAAAAACTATTAAATGATTATATAATTGACAGCAATCTTGTATAGTTTTTTTTTCCTTTTTCTGTTCAAAGTTCTTTTTTTCATTTCATTCATTCTTTTTGTTACAATTCTTCTTTTAGTTCTTTAGTTGTTAGTTATTGTTTGCTTATAATTATTTATTTTGTTAGTTGTATATTGTAATCAACTAATGTAATTATTTACTAGACACGTACATTGTATACAAAATTTGTATTGTATGTGCAGATTAAACTTCTTTTTGGCAGGGTTACTGTCATGAAGAAAAAAAAAAATATATATATATATATAATTGACAGATATTAGAGATAATGTTGATTAAAAAAAAGTGTGTAGCCCTTTCCACTGATCTATCAAAATAATTGTATAACTATGGCAAAAATGCATACAATTAATACATTCTTATTTGAAAGAAGCGTGACAGTTAGTAGTGTATGTACCTAAAATCCACAGATATTCAACTGATTAGGGGTACCTTAATCTTTGGCCCACTGTTGTTTCTATAGTGTCTAAATAACTTTTCATAATTTTATACCCCAACAAAGTTTTTGTTTATGGATGACTTGGTTTTATTTTTTAATGAAAAAAACAAATGAAGAGTTAACTATTAATATAAATAACATGCTTGCAGCTTTTGGTACATGCTCGATGGATGGTACAAAATGCTTTATGAGTTTTAAAACAAATGGTTATGATCCTATGTATTTAAATATTTAGAAATACAAAAGTTGAAGAGGTTAAAAAAATTAAATTCTTAAAATTAGGACAAAATTTAAAGTGGAAATTATAAGCAAATGAAATAAACAAAAAGTTAATAAAGCTACATGTGTATTAAATAAACTTATAAGAATCTTAAACCTTAAATGATTAGTAAGATCATGCCATGGGATTTTTGAGTCATAGATATTTGGTTTATCCATGTGGGGTAATGTTAAAAAAGCTCCATAGATTTTAAAGTATTAAAGGAGATTAATATAGTCAAACCTGATTTAATAAATTCCATATCATTATGTAGAGGTCCTTCAAAATCAAAGAAAATTATGACCACTGTATCTATGTATACAATTCCCTTAAATTATATAAGTGCAAAATTCTATTTGTAAGCGGGAGAGAACTATGAGCATAAAAAGTATGTCCACTAAGCTTTGCTTTAGAATGATTGGGTAGAAAGAATGGGGGAAATCTCACTCATAACTGTTACACTTGTAAATTTCTTCCCTAGTAAGAGGTTCCCTCAATACTCAAAATTACATTCCTTAATATCTTTCTTGATATTATTATTTTTTAAATTTAATTTAATTTAACATAATGCAAATGCTATAACATTGAATTTAAAAACATATTTTGTTCTGTATTTTTTTTTTCATAACACAAATCATAAAGATATTTAATTTTAAATTTTGGTCTCCCCTTAATGCTCTCTTCTCTCCTCTGAGTCATTAATGAACTCATTCAATGGTTTGTAAAGTGAAGCCGAAATACCAGTAATATTATTTTTAAAATTACAGACACGAGTGTGAACAAGGCTAAGTGTATATGCGCATGTAACAAAAATATTCCAATGTCCCTACCAGTGGGAATCTGGTGGCATACACATTAACCTTTGTAGACTAACTTGTGAAAGTTCCAGATGAAGGCCTTATTGATATTGGAAGGCTAGTGGGACATCATTCAAGGCATGAATAAACAGGATGACCTCAAAACCGATGAAAAGGTTTGCAAGGCACTTTCCAAAATATGCCTACTTGCAGATGCCAGCCTTATCCTCCATAAAGAAAAATGCAAATCTTCTAAGGAGGTGTGGGACACAATCCAATCATTGTTTGAATACTCTGTTCTTACAAGAAAAGTAGGATTACTCCAACAACTTATATTAACGAGATTAGATGGTTGCAGTTCAGTAGAGGACTACAATAACAGGATCCTGCCCAATGGCTCCAATATAAAAGTGGATTAGTCCT
>KZ807637.1:52429-65845 GCA_000696205.2 Oncopeltus fasciatus | reverse complement strand
ATATATATATATATATATATATATATATATATATATATATATATATATATATTGTTGGGTGACCAAGTACCACCCCCCACATTGTCTTCATCAATTAAGTATGTTAGTGTGCACGTGTTTGTGCGGTGTAGTGTAGTGTAGTATGATATATTAAAATGTGTATGTTATGTAAATCAGATTGCAGTTTTTTGTAATTTTTGATAAAATAACGATTTATAGCTAATGATGTTTAAAAATTAAAAAAAAAAACTTTATTAGTAATTACATTCTACACATTTTGTGCAACTTGTAATATGCTGTTTAATATTTAAAATATAAGTTAATATATATATATAAAAAAGAAAGAACTTAGTGTGTACTTCGCTTGATGGAGAAGCTGCCCAATGACAGGACTCCTAAATCTCTGTTTACAATATACAGGTTTTTTTTGTTTTGTTTTTTCATATTATGATTATGAAGTGTTGGATAAGAGGAGGTCATGGGGCCATTTCCTATTCAGGCGACGTGGTAGTTTATTAGGATGGGTAATTCATGATAGAGTTTGGGCTAAAGGATTGGGATGCATGGAAAGGTCAGAGTGGAATTTATTAAAACGGGTTGTGATGATGTCTTTAACAAAAGGGATTTCAAGGTCATCGTGGAGTAAGGAGTTTGCGACNAGAGGAGGTCATGGGGCCATTTCCTATTCAGGCGACGTGGTAGTTTATTAGGATGGGTAATTCAGGATAGAGTTTGGGCTAAAGGATTGGGATGCATAAAAAGGTCAGAGGAAAATTTATTATAACGGGTTGTGATGACGTCTCTAAAAAAAGGGATTTCAAGGTCATCGTGGAGTAAGGAGTTTGCGACCTGAAGGGTGCATCAACTATGATTCTGAGGATTTTTGATTGGAAGGACTGGATTCTTTGGATGTGGGATGGTTAAGTAGTTCCCCACAATTTGACTCCATACTTCCATGGAGTCAAGGAACGTCTTATAAATGGTAAGTTTGTTAGTCACAGTTAAAGTTGACTTGCAGCTTGGTAGCTTATAAAGTTTTCCAAATCTCCTATTGAGCTCCTGTCTTTTGTTTTTTGTGTTTTCCATGTTGGATGGGAGTCAAGATGAATGCCCAGGTAGTCAGAAGTTGGGATAGGGATGTCATTAAAGTAAATTCTGCCAGGTTGTTTCTTCCTTAGTATGATCGTTTAATATTTAAATTACATATATTACATGGCGTGTATCCTAATTCTGATATATATATTTAGATTCATAGAAATATATCTTTTCTGTTGTACGTCTCTGGTTTTTGTGGCTTTAATAACTTTCTCCAGACATAGATAAAATATTATGGGGGATGAAGGGTCAGTATGCCTCAAAAAAATTTTTTATGTGGGAAACTCTCTGAATAGTGAGTTTTTCACTTAAACTTGGCCACTTTTGCCTTCCATGTTAATTTTTCTATTCAGAGCAATTTTTTTTTTATTGAAAATTTTTAGCATTCAGGAGCCTGCTATTACTACTTACTGATCTACAGAGCCATAGGTTTGCTTGAAGTCTACTAATAAATGGTTTGAATTAACATTGCATTCATTGGTCTTTGCCACATAAATTATGGTCTGTTGCTTTTCCTGGTCTAAACCTTCCCTGATGTTCTCCCAAGATGTTTTACACCTATTTACTATCTTCCATTTTTCTGTAGATTAAAATAGATAAGATGCTGATGAAAGCAGTGTTATGTCCTGTTAATTTTCACAGTTCAGCCAATCTCCTTTTATAAATTCAGTGCACACAATTTTATTAACCTTCTTTCAGAATACTTTCATTCATACATATATTCCAAATAACTTATAAATATGTTTAGTTATGGTATGACTCATTTCAATACAAAATATTCTGTTTCTTTTTTCCTCAAAATCAACTGCACTTTGTCTAATCTCTCTTGCTCATATATCCTTTTATTTTTTTTTATTACTTTTCCATTTCCTGTTATAATCTTCATGTGTTATTCCTGTTCTTCTCTTCAACATTTTAACTCTGGCTTCATTTCTCTCATTTACACTCATCATCAAACCAACCCTACAACTTTCTAAGGATTTCTTTTGCAGCATCATTTAATGCTCTTTTCAAAGTAAACTTTTCTACTTACATACATGATTGTCTGTCCCACACTTAAATTATCCTCTACTCTATCTAGGAATTCCTTGCTACCATCTCTGCCCATGCCCAGGCATCCTCCATACTATCAAGTAAGTAACAAAGTTCTTTTAAGCACTGTTTATACAGTTATTCACGATGGGTGACAAAAGAAGAGTTCTTTCAGACTCTGGGAGACACCACACCCTTGTACAATTAATGAGAGGGAATAGAATAAAAAAATCTATCTGTCCCAGCCAGGAATCGAACCTGGATCTCTGCTATCCGGGCCGGTGCACTTACCAGTTGTGCTACCAGGACGAGCTAGATATCTAGGATAGCAGGAGATCCAGGTTCGATTCCTGGCTGGGACAGATAGATTTTTTTATTCTATTCCCTCTCATTAATTGTTTAAAATTTATGTTGGATAAAATACCACAACCAAATAAAATATTCACACCCTTGTACCTTCACTCTTGCCTCTGAACATGGTGGGAAACTCCAGCCATTTTATGTTCAATTCTCTTGTTTAGAATGCACTATTTAGATTCAGTGTAGGGCTGGTTTCAATTTAGAATCTATTCACTTGCAAAGCCATGCAAGGTCTTCAAGATGTATGCTCTTGTTGTGGACTCCATGACATAAGAGTAAGAGGTTCTCTATTGAAAAAAGTCATGGGCTTTTCTAGAGGAAAATAATCTGGACTATTATTCTCCTCTAGAAAATCCCATGATTTTTTTAGCTTTTTTTCATAATTCGGGTTGCTTTCTTCTTAATTTATCCTTAATTTATGGAGTGCAGATGTAACACTAAAATCAAAATGCTTATTCACAGTTTGGCCTTCCAGAAATTTTCTTTTCAGGCATAATCTTGTGGATGTCCAAAAATTGTGTGGATTATTGTAGTGGATAGACAGATGTCCCAACTGAACTACGAGAGCTTAAGGCAGTGAATTCTTCAGTCCGGCCTACTCTGCATTTAATATTTTTGGCCAAGCACAGAATCTCATAAGAACCAAATTATTCTTATAAGGCCCTGGAACATTTTTGTGTTCCTTTCAGTGAAATCTGCACTAAAAAAAAATTAGATTGATGCCAGAGGTCAAGAAATGAAAGGCTAAGTGACTGAAATCAAGAATTGTTAGAAAATGATTTCACGGCTACTTTGACCAGTAAAAAGTTACATGAAATAATTTTAGGTAAATGTGTGTAATTAAATCAAAAAGAAAAATATTCAAATTGTGGTGAAATGGAGTATTAATATTGTCATTAATTTTTGCTTCCCCCACTTCACATTTTTTCCACAAAGGTGAATTACATAGCTAAGAACTATTGATTTTTTTCCCCAGAAATTTGGAATATATAACTTCAAAGAAAATGTTGAGTAAAATTTGGATTAATAAATAAAATTTTCTTATTAATTTATTTTCAAACTTGTAAATGCAAAAGATATTCAGAATAGCATTTTTTTAAAATATCTTTGCAGCTAATTTAAAGTGAAGAAGTAAACATTCATTTTAAATTACTAAAGTAAAAAATAAAATCATTTTGGGAAGTGTGAATTTATTTTAAAAAGAACAGTTAAAATATTACTTACCCAGTGCAAAGAACTGTTAACAGCTGAGCATTCTCAGGTCTTATGACTAATAAAAAACTTAGGTAAAAAAGAAAGAAGTCCTGAGTCTTAATTATCAAATTTAGGGTTTAAAAGTTCAAAATATAGAGTTTAAAATATGTTTTGGTGTTATATTAACAATTCTATGATTACCTCTTTAAATTTTTTGCTAATTTTATCTCCCCTTTCTCTGTGAAGCAAGAATGACAACAATCTGCTTGTTTCTTTACAGGAGCAAAAAGTTGGATGATGCTGTCACCATTGCTCAATATGAGGCTGTTCAGAGAGCAACAGATACACTTCGTTCCATGGACAATAATAGAAACACAGAGACAAGTCCAAGGTACTGTTTTGTCTCCACTTTTTAGAAACTATCATCGAATAGTTTTTGCTTGGAAGCTATTCTATATCTATGTATTGGAAGGTAGAAAATACATATTTATAAATATTGTCTTGAAAAATGGATAATAAAGCTAATACGAATGATATGAAAAATAAATTTATCATATTGTGAATTGTAATGGTTGGAGAAGTGACAATTACATTCATAGAGAATAGGTAAGTAATAATTAAATTTATGAAAAGTATCAGGAGAGTGAGTTAAATAATTTGACAAAGCAGAACAATTGCGGCATGTCCATCCCTAACCAAGCTATTCACGTTGATACCTTGATGTAAAAAAAAAAAAATTTAACGGATCTTCAATTTTTAAAATAATGAAACCAAATTCAATATTTAAGCTTCTTTAAAGCTTTGATCCAAACTGTTGATTGAATTGGTTAATGGTTGAAATTGATGGATGGGTAGAGGGCTTTTGAGAAATACAAAAGTATGAAATCTTATTATTGTCATTATTATTAGTATCACACAAAAAAAAATGCACAGATGAAAGGTATACAATGTAATTTTGTTATAATTACATTTTATTAAAAATTTTTTAAATAATGTATTTAAGAAAGATATGTAAGAATGTAACTAAGATAGTTAAGCATTTCCCCTTATCTTCCTTCGAATACTTAGTGGTCATCCTTTTTTTTACGCCATTTTTTTCTCTCCAGTTTTTCAATTTAGATCCATCATTCACTCTTATTTTTATCCAAATTTTTTTAAACATGGTACATTTGCTTAGAGCTTCAGCAGGACAGACTCTTTTTTAATTACTCGGTTGGAAGGGTAATATAATTTATTTCATAAACTGAAAATTTAATTATTAGATATTATCCTCTTGTGTTAATTTATTTATATTCCTTTGAAATTTTATATGCAAGACCCCTCATAGCATAATGTGTTATTTTTTATTTATAAATATGCCTAAAAGTGTTTTAGGAAAATACTATTGATGAGTGAAATAGTATTAAACACTAATTTTAGTGAGTTTTATTTAATAAATTTTATTGCATTAAACATAATTAGGTGGAATTAACTCTTAATTTACAAAACATTTAAATAAATATGATTTACTTGGCAGCTGAAATGGATTATCAGAAACAATGCAAATTAGAAATGAATAATTAAATTAGGAATACTAAATTGTTTGGTTATAATTTGAATATGAATAGCTTTGATTCGAGTATGAATAGCTTTGCTTAATATAAAACTTACAATTCTTGATTAATACCACAGATATGGAGAGTGTTATTAATCTGAAAGAAATTAATAATTTTCTGTTTCCGTGTAGTTCAGAATATCGGAGAAAATATTTCCAGAATATATTTGGTCTGATATATATGGTAAGTCCTTATTAAATTTAACAGGTAACTAAAACTATGTTTATATCTTAATTTAACTTTTGAGAAAATTATAATATAAATGTCAATTTATGCAAATTATAGATTAACAGAAGTTGAATATTTGTTCTTTTGTAATGATTCTTTCTTAGAGTTATAGGTTTTAATTACCTCTATTACACTCAAAATATATTTTATTTTCATAATCATTAAATCAGTCTTCTCATTTGAAATTAGTTAGTTTTTTTTTATTAATAAGTCTATAAATGTATCCTGCACCATTTAAATTGTAAGTAAAAGACTTCAATTATAAACTTAATAACATCCACTCATTACATTGATAGAGAATTTCATGTACAATGCAACATCACTGCCAGAACAAGATTATTGCCTCTAAATGAATAAAAAATTAATATATCCCCAATTTTTGAATATATANCTGTGACAATAACATAAGAGGAGAGAACAGCCAGTGACACAAATTATATATTTATTTATTTATTTATTTATTTATATAGAAAAAGAAACTCGTGTGACTGCATAGTATTTTTATTTTTAGTAGAAGAATTTTGAAGAGTATAGTGAACACAAAGAAAGGAAAAATTGTACAGAGTAAATTAAATTTTTGGGGAGATTGTGGCCTTTCATCAGAAAGGAGTGAAGAGAGACTCAATCAAGATGATGGTCTTCGGATTGGTGAGAACCATCACTCTATAGGTAACAGCTCATCTAAGGGAATAAACTCTTAAGAAATACCATGGTCTTCCAAGATTAAGAGAAACAGGCAGCAATTCCAGACAGAAAACTACCAGATCATGTCAATGGAACTGAAGGAATGAAACTGAAATTGGTGCTTTAAACTTTTTTTTTAACAGTAGTTGGATGAGTTTGTTAATTGGTGAAATCGGGTTTAGAGGTTTAAATAGGTTTTTATTTAAATAGGTAAGAAGAGGTGATTCTAAAATCAATAATATCTTCATTACTATTGTTAAGAAAAATTCATAAAAAAAAATAGGTATAAAATGTAATTTTATAACATTTATCTTCTATGAAATTTATAAAAACTGCATATTTTTTAAAAAACTTTTATTTATTTATTACATTTCTGTTAAAATAAAACATTTTGTAATTTGATAACAATGAAGAACAAAGAATAAAAGAAAAAACAATATTCAATGACCATCGCATGAAGAGAGCAGGACCAATGACACCACTCTCAAATTATTTACAAACTATGTTCACAGGAGTTTACAAGGCCATCTTCGTTAAAGTCAATGGAGAGGGTTGTAGGGGTTGCAGTTTAAATACAGGATTTGTGCTAGTGGATTTGGATTGTATGGCAGCTTACTGTGGAAAAGGTTGAAGAAATAAGGCCTGAATGAAAGGGATATTAAAATCATTGTGAAGGGAGAAATTGGATACATAATAGGGAGGCTTAGCGATTATTCTTAGGTTTTTGGATTGAAGGGACTGGATTCTTTGGACGTTGAAAGGCTTGGCGGCACCCCAGATTTCTGCAAGGTATGTCCAGATAGATCATAGTAATGTCTTATAGAGCATCAGTTTGTTTTCTATTGTATGATCAGAGTTCATATTAATGAGTCTGTATAGGAGTCCTTGTCATTGATTGAGTTCTTGTCTTTTAATTTTAGTATGTTCACTCCATGTGAGTCAAGATGGAACTCCAGGTAATGAACAGAATTTGAAAGTGGTAAAGGAACATTGTTAAATTTCAGAATGTCAGAAAAGTTTTTTTCTGTAATTGGAAATTAACTTGAACAGAAATGTGTGTTAAATGAAGGGAAATCCCTTCATTGATTTTTAATCTTCATTTTCCACATCATTGTTTGATATTTTGAAGATGAACTTTTAGGTTTTTAGGAGCTGTTTTAGGATTAGGGTAGGAAGGAGGATAGCTTTGTCGTCTTCAAATAGAGCTAAGAGGGTATTTAAATGGTTAAGGATGTCAGCAGTGTATAGGATGAAAAGGATGGGCCCAAGCACATTACCTTGAGGAACTCCTGCTTCCACTTGATAGAAATTTGAGTAATCTAACCCTTGCCGAACCCTAAAGAAATGGTTGGATAAATAAGACTTAAGGATTAGGAAAGTGTTACTAGGGAGTATGAATTTCAATTTAAACAAATTACCATTGTGCCAGATTCTGTTGAATGCTTGAGAAACATCCAAAAACTCCTAGGTACTATTTGTGCTCGAGGGAAGAGGAACTGTAGTCTATATTGCAAAACACTTGCTGGACAATTGGAAGCCAAACTGATTGTTCCAGTCCTACATCATGCGGTAGGATGATGGGTTATGTGGTTTTCCAGGTTTGGGAAATAATATTGTGTCAGAATATTTCCAATAGAGTGGAAGTGGATAGCTCGGAATATGCAATTATAGATTTAGGTCAAGAATACAATTGCCTTCTTGGGATGATTATGTAGAATTTGACTGGTGATTAAATCATATCCGAATTATTTGTGCTATGGCAGAAGAGAGAATATATACTTGACCTCAGAAGGTGTTACTACCTTGAGTGGCAAGGACTTAGGTAATGGCATGTCCTCAGTCTCCATAGCATTAGACAGGTCTAAGGGATCTAAATGAGGAGTAAATGTTTGCTTGAGTTGCTGGGAAACATTTTAGCCTTTTCAATGTCAAAAGAAGCCCAAGAATCATGAATAGAAGTCAAGGATTACGTTAGGAGAACTGTGCTGTGTTCAGAAAAGAGCTTGTTAAAAAAAAAAAAATTAGAAGTGCAATTTTGAGTATAGGTTGAGCCCTATTATTTTGATAATATAGAAACCAAATTCAGTACATTTCAAACTCTTAAAATTATCAATTTTTAGTTGAAATTGGATGAGGAAAAGCATGGGGTTTAGAGGGATACCAAAATTTACAAAATGTAATTTTTAATTGTTATTTGAATTATAAAATAACCTTATGGAATATACTAGGTGTAAAATGTAATCTTTCTTGTGATTATATTCTATATCATTTTATGAAAAGAAAGAAAACTACAATGGGTTGTGCCACTCTACTTCTCTTCTTACCCAGCCAGTATGAAGTAAAACTTAGTGACCATACCTTTTATGTTCATTTTTCTCTCTCACTTTTGAATAAAATTTTGTCCTTTATTCTTATTTATACAAATCTTTAATGAAGTATGAGAAATCTGCATAGAATATACAACCAGGGGTGCCAGGCTAGCTCAGGGGATCCGTAAGTGTCTCGCAATCCTGACGCTGCGGGTTCAAATCCCGCCCAGGTCAATCTTTTATTTATAATATAGAAGCTTGTCCTGAGCCAAGGGTGTTTAAAATAGGGTGGCAACCTGTAGATAGCCCCTCCAATGACCCTAAGTGGTTGCAAGGGAGGCTAACACTTAAAAAAAAAAAAAAAAAATTATACAGCCCCTACTTTTTAAAGCTTTAAATGGCCTCACACTATTCTTAATCTAGAGGCTTAAGTTCGTCTTCAGAAGATCAGATTCTCCCTTTCAAATTCCCTGTGCATGATTTGAGGGTTGAGCAGGTGTTATTCAATGTGTAATATCTAAAAAGACTTGGATGGTTAGCTATCTGATCAATAGCTAACCATGCAAGTCTTTAAAAGCTGATGTGTAGCATGAATGGCTTTTGACTTCCATTCATCTTTTTTAAATTTGCACATATCTACACTCATTAACACTCCTTAATCTTAATATGTTTTTTCAATTCCTTTATTTTCCCTGATTCTTTTTCTTATTTTTTTCTTTTGATTTGATGAAGTTTTTTTTATTTTTATTTATTTAATTTTTTTATGAAGTGTACATTTCTTCAGTAGCGTGCATTTTTAGGTCTCATTTGTCTGACATGTGGCCTTGTTATATNTTGATTTAACTAAGCGCAGTTTTACCACACGTACAACGAATACTTAACTGTTAATTATAATTCAATTTAAAATTCACTATAATTCATTATTATAGCGCTTTTCACACTATGAATTTAAAATGAAATTAGATGATGCTTCTGTTCAGATCCACTTTCAGTAGAAAGACTCTCGATTTCACCTATTTTCTGCAGCAAATATATATATATATATATATTCTAGATCTTTTGTTAATTTATTTTTCTTTGCCTTGTACTAGGCTGACATCAGATCGCATGGATACTTGCCGCCCACACCCTCCCCCTTATGCAGCAACTAAGCGAATGTAAGCTTTAATTAATTGAGCAGCAGCTTTCTAATTTTTAACAATAGAAAAGGACTAATTCTTCTTTTATTATGAAGGAAATGTTGAATGAGCAATTGCCTAGCTAAGTAATTTATTTGAAGTATTGATCAGTTATGGGTAGCAACTACCAAAGCCTCAGGTTTTGAAAAAAGTTAAAAATAATTCTATAAATGCATAGGTCCCTATTCATTTAATGTAATAATTACTGATTTCACCTAAAATTACTAGACTTGGTCAAATGTGATCTCATGATAGATAGTGGGGGAAAAATTTAGAATTAAAAACCAATAAACTACAAAATTTTAAATACTGATTTTAGTTTAATCCTACATTAATTTTATACAAGAAATGCAAGGGAATAGAATTAAAAAAAAAAAAAAAATTTGTTATTCTATTCCCTTGCATTTCTTGTATAAAAAAAAATTTAGTTTTTGGTTTTTAAATTTAAATAAGTATTTAATTGAACAGTGAAAAGTATTATACTTCAAAATATGTTTCAATAGCTATCAATAATTGTTTTTATTTTAAATTTATTTTGTTAAACTTAAAATATATATAAATATACCATGTTGTAGAAAATGCAGATTTATTAAATCCAATACCAGAAAACCAGTGAACCTTTTCAGGCTAGAATGAAAATTTTATGCTCTCTAACCTGTGAACCTGACCATGAGGAAAATAAGAAAACTTTAGATTTTTCAATAATATAAAGGCATCATTAAATTGAATGATATTGTTCATTGTCATAGCAAATACTTACTGTGATGAGAAATTGCAATGTCTTCAATAAAACTAGCATAATGTGAGAGGGATGTTTTAATATCTATTATGACAAAAGTTGTTTTAACAAATCTAATAAAAAATTGAACAACAATACAGAAACAAAATTTTTTTAAATACTAGAAAATATATTGTTCCAGAAAAAACGTTTGTTACATAAAATATATAAATGATAGATGAAATAAAGCATGACAATTCCAATAGTAATATAATTTATGATAGAACAAATCTATCTAAGATATGTTGGAATGAAAGCACAAAGTATATTTCTTAAATAAAATTCTTTAAAGTGAAGTTGGACTTCCAGGAGACCACATTGAGTGTGGGAGTGATCACTAATTTCAGTAAATGATAGACATTACACCATAAAGATGCCTAAGATATAAATTTCGATTTTTGTTGAAAGCTTAAGTTTGAATGTCAGGAAGCTTAAGTAGATCAAAGACATTAAGCATGAAGCTTAATTTGTTTGCTTAATTTAGCTTGTACTATTCAAGATATTATTCCTATAAAAATTAGCACTGAATCTTCCACTTTATAATAAAAGATATTTACATCTATAGCTTAGATGTGTGGACTTTGAACAAAATGAGTCACTAAATAGATTTAGGGTTGGAAATAGACTATGATGGAATGAGGAGGTTTAAAAAAGAATGGCGATCAAGTAGAAGCCAAGATAATAGAGAGGCTTGTGTTGTAGGTATTGGATATGAATAATGGAGGAGCACTGCCTTGGAAAGCTCTCGAGTGGGAGCTGATCAGGAAGAGGGGCAAGGAAAATCTCATGAACAGGCAGCAAACCAGAGCCAACAAAGATAAGGAGAGAATTTTGAGGAAACTGATTGTCCTTAGTTAAAGAGAAGAAGAAGGTACTCTTCTGGTGCCTGTGCATAACCCTCCAAATTGTACCAATTTATATTTTTTATATTTTCTTATTAGAAAAAAAATATTCTTAATTTTTTTTTCTACTTAAAATTTATATTTCTTTTCATTTTAGGGATGTTATCATGATAGAAATTTTTTCAATATTTTCTATTTATTATTATGTAATAATACCCATAGAGTTTATATATTATTTATGTCATAGGCATACCAGCTATCCTGAATCGTAAAACAAACATTAGATGCTTTACTTAGTAAGGCATTTAATGTCAACCTGTTAAGCCTCTCAGCAGCACATAAATCCCTCTAGACTGTAACTCACATAATTCCTAAACACTATGAACCTTCCACCCTCTTTCCTCGAGAAGATTGTTCCTGGGCCTCTTCCAACAACGACAAGGCCCCATCAAAAACAAGCATTTACTCCTCATCCAGATCCTGATAATTTGTCCCATAATGCAGAAGTTGAGCAATCATTGGACACACAATTATCAACGTCCTTGTCAGGCAGTAACACCTTCTCAGGTGAAGATATGATGATATCATTTCATTTTCCCTTGAATGAAATTTATTCTGTTCTGAAGCATTCTTAGACATCACACAACCATTTGATGGAATATAGTGTACTGTTACCATATTCCAAAAAAATATAGCCCACATTTATAAGACCACATTTCAAAGAACCATATATCTAATCCTTAAATCTTACCTCTTCAACCATTTGTTTAGGGTCCAGCAAAGATCAGATTACTCCGGACACTTCCCTGTGATAGGAGGTGTTCCCAAGGCAGTGTGCTTGGACTGATCCTTTTTATCTTTTAAACTGCATACATCTCTATCCATCCTAATACCCTCTTAGCCCTATTTGTAGATAAAAATCTATCCTCTCCTCCCATTTGATTCCAGAACCGCTTCCTAAATTTTATAAAATAATCTTGACAATATTCAGCAATGGTGCAACAAATGGAGGATCAAAATAAATGAATGAAATTTGTGTACAGGTTCATTTCCAACTATGGAAAGATTCTCCAATAAATGTTTATTTCTACTATTAGTGAGTCAAGTCAAGTTTTTATGTAACCAAGCAACTCATAGAAGTTAATAATGAATTTTATCTTTTTAAAAAAATGAGAAAAAAAATGTGAAACTTAATATTTCTTTTAAATAAAATTAATTATCATTCATTTTATTTGTATTTAACCTATTCATATAGAATTATATAAACTTAGCTTTATATGTTTAAAAAATTAGTAAAATATACTTTTAACAACATATCTTTCTATTTTTGACAGGTTATGTGCAGACTCCTGACATTCACCCTTTGAAATAGAACCAAAAACATGGTACTGTTAGATGGCTTCATGTTATTATATATCAAAACATATAAATGTGGAAATGCTACTTTAGTCATACCTTTAATCATACTTAAGTATTAAGAATTAGATTAACTTATTTCTATCAATCTATTATTATTATTAGAAATAATTTGGTGACGGATGAAAAGTTAATATTTACTGTAGTGAATGTTTAATGAGCTTTTAGTATCAATGTTACTCATACTTATAACATTTTAAGTAGCTATTACTATGTTGTGTGTTATAAATTATCAATCCTTTATGGTTAAGGTTGGGGTGGCAATCTCACCATTAGTTTTGGAGAATCAGTAAATGTTTATCATTGTAAACTATTGGAGTTTTTCTCTTGTAGAAGCTGAATATATAGTCTATTTTATGTGTAACTTCTTATCTAATTAATAGTTTTATAACATGAATTTCTGCAAGATTTGATCTTTTCATTATTTTAATTTATAAAGTAGTTTACCAGAGATTCAGTTTGTTTAGGTTTAGTTGTTCAACTAATACATTACTTTGAATTAATATAATGTTTTTAAATACTTAAAAGATTAAATTTAAGTAAACAAAACAAGAACATTTAAGAATTTAAAGTAACTAATTGGTCAAAAAATTGTAGACGAAGAGAGGAAGGATATATTAAGCATTTTTTATGTAACTTTAAAGGGATACATAGGGCATTATCATTTATTCTATAATGTGCATATAATAATACAGTATTTATAAT
>KZ807636.1:324565-348169 GCA_000696205.2 Oncopeltus fasciatus | reverse complement strand
TTAATTATATTATATTATTATTTATATTCTATAATATTTTTACAAAATCACTTGTCAGGGAAAATATTTGAGAACGTAAATAACTTAGGAGGCAAGATGAGCTTCCTTTAAAACATAGAAACCAAATTCTACTTTTAGGCTTTCTATTGCAAACTGTTTTCGCTATTCTAGAGCCGTTCATATCAGTGTTACATCAAAAATTTACAGAACATAAAATGTAAAATTTATACATTTATGTAGCATAAAATTTTTACAAAAACTCATACTGCAGAAGACATTTAACCAATGATAAGATATATACGATAATGATGAGCTGCTTTCACATTTCCCTCCCAGTCTTGGGGATCTTGCATTTTCTTCTAATTGCCTCTTCTTGCTTGAAAAATCAAAATAGTCATTTACATATATCTAAGTCCAGCTTTTGATTAAACAGGCCAAATAAACCATATTCAATGGACTAGGGAACTCCAGGGATTGCAGGCAGGGTGACATTTTCAATCCTCCTCTTTGCATTAGTATTGGATGAAGAGATTCTAACTGCAAGGAAAAAACTGCCCAGCGATCTAGCTATAAATGAATGTTGAAGAATTTTACCCTAAATAGTTTCATATGCTGATGATTTTACCTATTAGTATATGAAGGATACCAGCAAAAAATATAGTAGAGTATAAAATAAAGTCAGAAAAAATTGAATTAAAAAAGATGCATTGAATTTCTTAATAAATATAAGTAGATTGTCAATTTAAGAAATGAAATTAACTTTAAATTTCTTCTTAGCAATATTTGAACAAGGGTCAACTTAGCTTATCCAGCAGACCACATGATCACGAATGTCAGTTAAATTAAGATACAATGTGAAAACTCTAGTTAATATGAAGAATAAAGCATTATGTTAGATTATAAAATAGATATATAAGGCACAGATGTTGTACATTGACTTATACTATTTTTTATATTCTTTTTCAGGTGTTTATTTCACGAAGTACTGCAGAGACAAATGTTTAGGTCTTGGGATCGGAGGTTGGGTGAAGAACAGCAAGAGAGGGACCATAGTTGGAAAGCTTCAAGGAACCAAACCTAAAGTGGAGGAAATGTATGTCTTCATTTTATATACACTTCATTATGTGTGTGTTTTTTATATGCTATCAAACTAACTCTATTGTTTTTAGTGATTTTATAACAAGAAATAGCGATTCTAGGACAAGAAATATCCTATATANGATAATAATACTGCCTCTTGTGTCAGACATATTAATTCTTTGTCAACTCCTATTTCTTGAAGACTGTCAGATAATATTCGAGGCACCATCCAAGTGCTGTAATTATAGTAGGGACTATTTTGACATTTTTGACTACCCTCCATTGCGTTAAAATTTCAGATGAAAGCTTGCGATATTTCCTCTTTTTTTTTCTGTATACGCAATAGATAAGTTGTTCGTGTCCGGAACCGCAACATTAATCCAAAATACTCTTTCTTTCTTTTTTTTTTTTATCGTGCCAAACCTAGTCAGGAAGATTATGCATGATAGAGTGATCTGACAAGACTGTGCGGTTCTAGTATATGGTATTTTCTTTGTTTTCTAGGACTGATGAGCGGGAATATCTGTAATAGTGGGAATCCTCAGTTAACAGGCGAGTCAGCTTAGATAATGCCAGATGTATTATTTTGGCCACATTACTATGCCTCTCTAAATATTCTTTATGCGCTAATACCTGGCATTCTAATACTATATGAAAGATGGTTTCGGGATGTCCACCACATATCCGGCAAGCTAGATCCGTGATGGTCTTATCGCCTACTATCTTGCTGAGGTAATATTTTGTTGGCACTGCTTGATCCTGGAGTGGGGCTATAAACCCTTCGGTCTCAGGGAACAATCTTCCTCTTACACTCCATGCTTTAGATTCTGCTTTGTCCACATAATCAAAATCCAGCATGGTCTGGTNAAAATAGTATTTTTATTTTAGAAGAATCTGACTGGGTGACCGGCCTGCTTTGAGAAGCAATCCCTTCATTCATTAGTAAATTTATAAATAGTATTATAGGTGGGACTCTTTACTCATTTTATATTAAACAAAATTATTATAAAAATGTAACAGTAATTTAGCAATATTGATAGATGAAGTTGGGAGGAAGATTAAAGTGAATATATCATTACAAAACAATAGGTATCTTGAAAGACTAGCTGTTACAAATATTAGCACAGAATAAAAAGTAACAGAGAGATGAAAGTTCTACCTAGGAAGGCTAGAAGCCATGAGGAATGGCAAGGAATCCAACAAAACATCAACAAGGAAAAAGTCTTACTTTAAATATATTTTCAAAACTTGTCTGGCTCTCATTGGGTAAAGAAAAAAAATGTTGATAAAAAGTTGGTTTATGAAAAGACAGGGAGTTATTTAAAATTCAGAATAGCCTTCAAAATAATAGTATATTTATACAAATTTCAATCAAATTAAAGCCAAAAAAAAGGGAAATAATTAGAGTAAAAAGGTAATGAAGGGCATAAATAGAAAATATATTTCTTTTTTTATGATATTATTCAATAAATTTTAGTTTGTACATTACTTTATAACTATACATTTAACACGTATGATATGGAAAAAAATGCCATGAAACATTATATTTATCTGATAAAATACCATCTATGAATTAGTTTATACTCATAAGAGACACCAATTGTTGTTTTTTTAAGGACATATTCCCATTCTCTCAAAAAAATTCAATTTTAATGAATCATCATAATTTAATTACAAAAATTAAATAATACTCAGTAAACATTACAATAGTATATTAGATGTTCACGTAGGCTTCGTCGGTCGTCAGATGTATTTACCATTTCATGGTCCAACCCGGAAGATGAAATGGTAAATAGTATATTTATTTAATATTACAATTAGCTTAACCTTTGACTATTGCAAATATCTCAATTATTTTTATTTCTTTATTTTAGGGTATCATGGCTTTCCAGAACAGGCAGCCCTGGTAGTAAAATAGAAAGATGTGAACTAAGAGACTTTGAGTACCTGGCAAGACAAGATTTCAGAGGATTTAGTATTAGATTTTAGCATTTATTGTCATGAAATACTTTTGTATAAGATAACTACTTTTAACTAAGTTAAATATTTTTTTTATATTTATTGTTAATGACTGAGGCAGGTTGTAACGATAGNTCTTATTTTTATTTAAGATAGATGAAGATCTATAAAAAAAATTTCTGAAGTCACAGTTTGACACCTATATTAATATAGTGGACTATTGAGAGTAGACCCAAAACCCTTTTTTGGTGTAGACCTGTTAAATTAGTACGGAGAGATGGTAGCAGGACATAACAGGAACTGTGAGTGAAAACGAATTTTTTGACATGATAAAATACAATAATGGTTAAATCAATTATTACATTTTCAGCTTCATACAAATGAGTAACATTAAATTGAACCCATTTAACCTACAATCTATTAATATCCATCTCAGTAGTAATTAAGCCGTTTTTTTTTTTCAAACCTCAAAGGAATGTCAATCTTTATTTCTATAATAGCTGGTAGGTAAGAAATATGTGAGAAATAGAATGATCTGCAGTTACATGTAATAAATCGAGAAATCAAACACAACTATACAATGAAAAACCGCAACAGATATTATAGGAGATGCTAGCTACAACATAAAAAATAGTATTTTTATTTTAGAAGAATCTGACTGGGTGACCGGCCTGCTTTGAGAAGCAATCCCTTCATTCATTAGTAAATTTATAAATAGTATTATAGGTGGGACTCTTTACTCATTTTATATTAAACAAAATTATTATAAAAATGTAACAGTAATTTAGCAATATTGATAGATGAAGTTGGGAGGAAGATTAAAGTGAATATATCATTACAAAACAATAGGTATCTTGAAAGACTAGCTGTTACAAATATTAGCACAGAATAAAAAGTAACAGAGAGATGAAAGTTCTACCTAGGAAGCCCAGGTACTATATATAGTAATCAAGAACAGGTGGGATAGAGATCCCCTATCTCAGGGATTGTATTGAAGAATATTCTACAATGCTACAGCAGTGCACCGACAGTATGAGAAGTAGTCATATTATTAATATAGCATAGAGCTATGGTTCCTAAGCTATGTGAACTAATTACTATGCCTACCATGTAGAAAATATTTCTTTACTCGCACAAAACATTTCAAATAAACCCCCTCTCCTATTTGACTAATTTTACTCAATAAAAACTCAGAATTTCATTTTACTTTTTAAAGCTATATGTCAATTCTCATTAAGGTTATCAACATTCCTTCAGTTTTGCTTAAAAATTTTAAATTTATAAAACTGTCGTCTGATTATCTCAATAATAGCTGCACTGTAAGGAAAGGAAGAGCAGGAAACCTCAATATTTGTAGTTAATTCTTAAATATCTGCTTTATTAAAGAAAATATTTATTTATTTGAGCAAATATATCTTATCTATTGTAAATCTTATTAATATTTATGAATAAAAGAAATAAGATATATACTTTATTGATAAAAATTTACTAAATTAGATTTCAGACATATCATGTTCTAAAAATTTTTCACAATATTTTTGATATAATACTAATTATAATAAAGATGTTATCATAATATATTTTGATCTTCTCCGAAACTCTCTCCTCCCTCCCTCTAATACGCTTTCACCCCAAAAATGAGTTTATTCATCAGCTGGGAAACGAAAACCTAAGTACTAAAGCAGGTATCAACATTTTAAAGTAAAATGGGCTGCCCAACCTTCAAGGTTTCATTCTTAAATATTTCTCAAATATACATTTTTCACAAATGTTATAAAATATAAGTGTTAAAAATTAACATTTTACAACTTTTTTCAATATATTTTTTTGCAACCTAGATTATAATGAAGATAATGACATTTTTTAATTCTTTCCCCCCTATAACTGATTTCAACTATTAATTGCCTCTTCTTGCTTGAAAAATCAAAATAGTCATTTACATATATCTAAGTCCAGCTTTTGATTAAACAGGCCAAATAAACCATANTGAATTTGAATTTATATTTTTTAAATTTTGAATGCTAGAGTTTAAACAGACATATGTGTATATGTATTTCATTTTAAATGGGCCTTATTTTTAAGGTTTTCTCTTATTTTTATTTAAGATAGATGAAGATCTATAAAAAAAATTTCTGAAGTCACAGTTTGACACCTATATTAATATAGTGGACTATTGAGAGTAGACCCAAAACCCTTTTTTGGTGTAGACCTGTTAAATTAGTACGGAGAGATGGTAGCAGGACATAACAGGAACTGTGAGTGAAAACGAATTTTTTTAGACATGATAAAATACAATAATGGTTAAATCAATTATTACATTTTCAGCTTCATACAAATGAGTAACATTAAATTGAACCCATTTAACCTACAATCTATTAATATCCATCTCAGTAGTAATTAATCCGTTTTTTTTTTTTCAAACCTCAAAGGAATGTCAATCTTTATTTCTATAATAGCTGGTAGGTAAGAAATATGTGAGAAATAGAATGATCTGCAGTTACATGTAATAAATCGAGAAATCAAACACAACTATACAATGAAAAACCGCAACAGATATTATAGGAGATGCTAGCTACAACATAAAAAATAGTATTTTTATTTTAGAAGAATCTGACTGGGTGACCGGCCTGCTTTGAGAAGCAATCCCTTCATTCATTAGTAAATTTATAAATAGTATTATAGGTGGGACTCTTTACTCATTTTATATTAAACAAAATTATTATAAAAATGTAACAGTAATTTAGCAATATTGATAGATGAAGTTGGGAGGAAGATTAAAGTGAATATATCATTACAAAACAATAGGTATCTTGAAAGACTAGCTGTTACAAATATTAGCACAGAATAAAAAGTAACAGAGAGATGAAAGTTCTACCTAGGAAGGCTAGAAGCCTTCTGCATGAGGAATGGCAAGGAATCCAACAAAACATCAACAAGGAAAAAGTCTTACTTTAAATATATTTTCAAAACTTGTCTGGCTCTCATTGGGTAAAGAAAAAAAATGTTGATAAAAAGTTGGTTTATGAAAAGACAGGGAGTTATTTAAAATTCAGAGGATGAAGCTATGCCTTGTTGAACCAAGACTTGCATCAGTCTAAATAGGTATACTTAATATATGTGTCTTCTGTAAGCCATTTCACATTTTCACTTTCTCAGTCCTCATACAATACAATAGTAATTTTCCACAAACAAATACTGTTTCATTTTTAAACTAAAATTTTGTATTTATATTTCTTCTTAGCAATAGATCAGTTATTAAATTGATTAAAGTTTCCTCTTTTAGTTTCATTATGAAAAAAAAAGTAAGGAATATGAAAGAAAAATAATTTTATTAACTTGGGATAGACATGCATAAAAAATACAACATAATTACATTTTATTTTCATAAGATATATTTGTACCAGAATAAAGCTTATCTATATTATATGAAACATAACACATAAGTCGAAAGCAGAAACAATTCATAATAAATACATAGTAATTATTTAATAAAACATAAAAAAAAAAAAGAGAAAAGTTTTACTAAGTTTTTCCTTAATCATCTTAAATAAAATGGCTTTCAATAAATTTCCGAACTTAAATGGTGAAGTTAAATAAAAAAATAAAAAAAACACAAATGAAAAACAACTGACAAGTTTAATGACTATTATTTATACAAATAAATAATACAAAATGGTTTAATAGGAAACCATCTCTTATCACATAAAAGAAATAATTAAATGCAAGATTTATATCGCAAATTAAATTAATTAGTGTAATTCCCATTATTCATAGAAGCCTACTTTTGAAACTCGGAAAGAAAAATGTAAATTGAGCAGAAGAAGAGAGCCGAAAATTTCAAATATTTTTTCCCATAAAAATGTATATTAATTTCACCAGTTAAACTTGTAATTATTACTGAAAAAAAAATCAAAATATTCTTAATTTACAATATTTTCTTGCATTCAAATGATTGGAAATACTGATAAGCAAAAATTTACATTATAATTAAATTGAAAAGATAATTCAAAACAA
Source organism: Oncopeltus fasciatus (assembly GCA_000696205.2). NCBI lineage: Eukaryota > Metazoa > Arthropoda > Insecta > Hemiptera > Lygaeidae > Oncopeltus > Oncopeltus fasciatus. Next base: position 341,116 of record KZ807636.1, on the reverse strand, counting down.
TGATTTATTAACTAGCATTAGGGAAATACCATACCTTTATCTTAAAAATAGCAGAACATATTGCTGGTATTCAATCAAAAACATTCAAATCCTAAATAATTTACTTTGTAAACTTATAAATTGGATACCAAAACACAAAAAGGGATCAAGCGCACTCTCAACAATATATAATACATAGTATATTTTTGAGACACTACAGCCTAATTTGAATGCCTTCCCTCTTTGTGAATCATAATAAGCAATATAATATTTTTTATCTCTTCTAATATCTTATAAATTGTTTCTCAGGCAAGTAAGTAATTAAGGTAAATTGAAAAATATCAATACACTTCAATGTACTAGGTCACTTTAATGGTACGTTGCTTTTTAATATTTATGGAATAAGGCTTTTGATTATTCAGGATATTCAATAAATATTCAGTATTAGGGAACTTCTCTGAGGGCTTGAAATAGCTTTCATGTGTGGGAAAATTTGTTCAAGAGTCATTAAAGGAGGAATTAAATATTTCTCTTTAATTAAAAATCCAATTTGCTATTGAAAATTGTTCTATGGGTCATGGCTTAATAACCCCCTGATTTAAAATAATACTGAGATGTTTATACAAGGATATAGTTTCTTACAGAAGTCCAGGAGATAAAAATTCAATTTATTTAATTTAACTTTTCATCTCACAATGAAAGGCTGGCTAAGCACAGTTCTTTAAAAAAAAACAGAAGACTTTATTGAAGGACAACTTTTAAGTTGCAGTAACACTGTCTGTTTGACTCAGAACACAATGGCTGATTTGCCCAAGGGCCTCCTCATTATGCAGTTTATACACCAAACAAGATAGCCAAAGGACATGAACATCAGCTGATAACAGTAATATGATATAATAATGAATATGAATCGTTAAGAGGAAATGATAACGAATTAAAAAATCCAACAGAAGATTCCAGTTGAAGAACACTTTATGTTGAAATTAAAATGTCAGTGGGAATGATGAAAACATCAGTAAGCAAACTTAGCAATGGAAGTTGGAGAAAGAAAGTAGAAGAAATGACAGAAAGGGATTGGGCAGAGCTCTTAAAAAATTGAATATATGAAGGATTTTTTGAGTGCAGCAATAAGGACCTTTATGAGTTGCATTATTCCATCAAAGTGGAAGAGACAAGTAAAAAGTTAGAACAAATGCAAATCAGAACATTATGTATCATAATATTCTTCTGTTACAATGCTTACTTGGATTTAAAATTAATAAAATATTTTGAGTAATACGAGAGAAAATGAAACTGTGAAATCAGAGAATTTAAAAAGGCTTGAATATGGAAGACTTCCAGAGAATATTTAAAAAAAAAGAAATCAAGGGCAGAGTGCATCAATCCAAATTTCAAAGTGCACAGTGAAAAGGATGAGGGAAAATAGAAAAGACGAAAGAGAAGGCAGCAAAAGTAAAATATAAGAATTGAAATTAGAACATAATCTTTGATAGTCAAAAAAAAAAAATTTGATGTTTTCTCAAGAAATTTAAAAAATATATCATAGGTCTATCAATAATTTATAAATTTTTAAAAAGCTATATAAACATATATATAATATCATAGCATGTCAATACATTTTTAAAACTAATGAATGCTAAATCTCTTACTAAAGAAAAAAATTATCACATTATTCGTGATTTTTTTTCTTTTCATGAAGTGATTGATTAATTTGAGAAAAATAATACATGATTAAACCACACAATGCAGAAGTCTTCAAAAGATTTTTTGTGGACTTAGATTTCTGAATGAACAGCAACAATATGTGAAGAGTTTGATTAATACAATTTTAGTTTGAAAGAGCTCATTTTCAGTCAGACCTTATTAGTGCAATACATTGTACAGTGCTCATGAGATTTATGAAGATAAGTAAATAAACAAGCCCGTTTTAAATGTCACTCTTATCCCTGTAGTCATAAGGCAATACTATGAATAAATAATACTCTCTCTATTGGGTGGATGGCAAATTACATACAGAAATTTTTATTAAACAATAATTCAACAAAAGTCAAAAATTTTCTATATTATAGTAGTAACAAACTATGATAGAGCACCTCATGATAATATGTGGGTAAACAATTAAAAATTTAAGAGAAAAGAATTAGAAAGCATGAAGTATTATTTTCTTCATTTTTGAAAATGAAAGTTTCATTAGCAAAAACCTAGAGTATATGATCATTTATTAACAAAATATATGTACAAAAGATATATAATAGTACAAATTTTGTTTGTAAAATTTGTTGTGTTTGGAAAAATGTATTATCCAAATATAAGGATAAAGCATATATATAAAGTCCTATGTACAAAAACTACAAGGTTTATTTGAGTAAGGTTTCCAATAACCTTAAAAATAAGAATCTCAAAAATATTTTTAAATATTTGAATTTTAATAACTACTTTATTCAGAGTGCCTATGAATATGATATATTCCTGTCCACTCAATAAAATTCCCTACACAAATTTTTGAGGAAAAAGGAACAACCAAGAATAATGAACTTTAATCATTATAAAAGTGCATAATTTTTATTAGAAATCAGGAATTATTATTTTAAAACTCAACAACTTCATGGCTCAAAATTAGTGGACACATAATAGGTTCAGAGAGGCTATTATCTGAATTCACAAAAATATTTTATTTCATATAATTCTAAATAAAAAAAATTGCTTTCATAGACTGTTTTTCTCTAGAACACTCCGGGTGATTTTCCAGAAAACTTTTTCTAAGTCAATGCAACAGGAAAACCATGGACAATTTTGAATAAATATCACAATAAATTAGGAAGCATTTTTTTTGTTCTTGTAAATTTTTTATTAAAGATCTTAGTGTTAAAAATATTTAACAAACCAATAAATCATCTAATGACTATTATAAATAGCTTTATTTTGTAATAACTAATATTTTATATTTTTTCCATTTTAAAGCATGGGAGGAATGTTTGAACATCTGCACACCAAAGTTTAATTCTGATTAAACAATGTTATTAATTTCTACTGTGATATAATCCATGTAAAAATAGGAAAAATGGAAGAAAGAAAAAATTATTTTGAACATTATTATTAATTCAAGGGCTTGAATAAAGATTACAAAAAAAAGAAAAAACATGAAGTAGAAACATCAGATAATTAATTATTATTTTTTTTAAAGTTTGATAAATTTTTGTGAAAAGTTGTTCATTAACTAAATGGCGTATTTTTTCAAACAGAAAATCCTTTATATAAATAGCATAATTTTCAAACAGAAAATACCAGATAAAGTGGCACAGTTTTTGACAAAATTTTGGAACAAATACAAAAAGAAATTAACATCTTCAGGCCAAAAAGAAATCAAAAACTCAATGAAATAAAAATTGATCACTTAACTGCTAATATATGAATTATTAATACTTAAAATCACATATTCAAATAATAATAATAGTTTTTTTATCAAATTCATTAATTCATCACTTAATACAAAGAAATGTGATTGAAAAAGTACAAAACTATCTGAACTCATAAATTGGAAAGAAAATTGATATAATCACAAATACACGGGGAATTAGATAATTGTTTGAGTACAATATTTTTTTCAAAAACCAAAAAAAAAAAAGATACACAGGTAAATTTAAATTAATCACAAGAAATTTTATTTTTATTAAAGTTAAAAGAAAAATCAAGATATTACTTTGACCTCATGTTATAATGTTCAGGTATAATAAAGAGAAGACACCTAAATAAATTCTGGGTGCACAATATACATGGGAGTCTAAATTCAATAGAATTTTAGAAAACCACTCTTTAAAGTTGAAAGCAATCTATAGTTTATAGTTAGCCTCAACTGTGGTCCATAAATCAAATGCTTTTCAAACTGTGAAAAGTAGCAAACACAAAACTATGGTCATGAAAGAACATTAAGACCATCATACAGACACCATCTAGAAACCTACTAGACTAATACTTTAAAATACAATAGTAGCCTAATAGAACAAAAAAGGAGCTATGGTAGTCTCTAATGGTCAAATACCCAATATTAGCTCAATATAGACCTAAAATTGAGTTGCACAAAACAAATTCTAAACAAGCAGTCTGTGATATTTTACAAAAATGCAATATCAGCTAAATAAGCTGATATACTAACAGCTTGCTAATATACAATTATTTTTTATACCATAAAAGTTCCAATACTTAAAACATAGTGTCTGTAAAACAAAAAAACCTCCAAAACAGAGTGTAAAAAGAAGAGAAACCCAACTTCATTACTTGCCACAGACCAGTAAGGCAGGCACACAGCACATTTAGGAGGAAACATAAGCAATGGAATAATAATATCTCAAGACTGTTCAATAATCTAGTGGCTCTTAAGCAAATATTTAAGTTGACAGTAGTTCAGTTTTCTTAAGGCTTGAAAAAAATTTAAGTTAATCCATTATCAGAAAAATAATAATACATATAATTGGAAAGAATTCCAATTCCAAGGAACCAAAATTGCAAAAATGCTACAAGAAAATTAATTAATCTAAATGTAACACAACAATAAAAGCTCAAACTTGTATATGTAAGGTTAGCATGTAAATAATCAATTCAGAGAAAAATTATATGCAACCTTACCAAACTGGTGTAAAAGGGTATAAGAGACAGAATACTTTAAGTGAATCAAGTTTATAAAATTATATTATGCAAAAGAAAAAAAACAACAAAAATGGATGAAACCAAAAATGAAATGAGGAACAATAAATAATTTTTAGACTGGCAAAAGAAAATAAACTTCTCAAAAATAAACCATTTAAGCTCTAAGCCATTATTTTTTCTTCCTGATTTGACATAATTAGCAAAGCAAATATATTTAATACAAGCCTATGAACTCCCTCATTTATTTCTCACAATAACTTATTACAATTATAAGTTTTATTACAAAAGGAAAATAGAACTATAGAATAAAAAATATTTTGTTTCAAAATTTGAATATTTAATATTTTTTTAGTTTTAGAAAGAAAACTATAAAACAAAATGGATTGCACTGAGCTTGGAATACCTTGAAAGCCTGATGAATTTTGTTGAGATAAAAGTAAGCTTAATTCAAATTATAACAAATCTAACTGAAAAATTTATAATTTTGAAATAGCTAATTTTTTAAAAATGTATTCACAATTTGCAAAACTTTTCTTCTATAAAAGCATGCTTACTTTATAAAACTTTACACTAGATGCTACCAACTTATTTATTTATTCACTTGTTCAATAATATGCATTTACTGTAAAATGCTGATTTATAGATTTCTAAAGAAAACCATTTTGTTCAATCAAGTGAAAAATGAACGATTGTCTGAAACAATGCAATTCTTGTTTAATTACTAGTTGAATGTACTTTATCACCAGGATGTCATTAAAACAGACTACATTAAAATATAAAGTATTTGCACTAACCCAGAAAGCTCAATTAGAATATCAAATTAACAGGCTTTATACTATTACTTCGAGTATACCAAGTTTGGATTATCACTATTTAGCTCTTTTCAAGAAGACAATAATTTAATGGTCAGGAATATCAAACAAATGCATCTTTGTCTCATTTTTAACCATTATATAATAGCAATATAATGTCTCACTATAATTACTTTTAAATAATTTAAATCAAGTTTGCCATCCACCCATTTTCATACTCATATCTTGTTTAATCCCTAACCACAATAATCACAAATCCCAACCTAGGACTACAAATCCAACTAAGTTAACCATAAAATTTAATAAAAAAAATATCAATAAAACATTATAATTTTGATATTTTTTTATTCTTCCACAGCCATATTTCCATGACACAATGTTCCTGTTTAGTATACTAGTAGAAGTCTCAGAAAAAATATCTTGGTATAAGCTATATTAATAGAAAAAGAAAATTAGTGTATGTGTGTGAATGAATTAAATTCGTTCAAGGTGCTGAAGAGGGATGATCTATAGATCATTCTATACTTAATATTTAGGATCTAAATCAAAACTTCCACATGCTTATTGCTTCAAAAGCATGTGTGTCACTTCTTAACTTACAAGTATTATAAAAGCGTAGTATATAAGACATTTCTGCCACCGAAAAAAAAAAAAATAAAATAAAATATAAATATAAAACTCATTTTAGGCAAAATGAAAATTATTTTAACTCTTAATTAATAGTAAATAAGACATTATTAGGACAGCTGTATTATGGGAGAAAAGTAATGCCAAAGAAATAGTGTGAAAGAAATGTGTAGAGATCAACTTTAAATCTTGTGTAAAACACAAGTATAATAAGAAATAGGAACATATATTTGAAAATTCTTGGAAAATAAATCATGATTTGTATAATTCTATTTCTGAATGTATAAAATAGTAAAAGCTAAGGAAATACTTAATTTACTTGAAGTCATTACTCAATAATTGGTAAAGGAAAAAAAATTCTTCAACCTATTATACATTTACTCATGAATGTATGGTTCATCTGGAGAAATAATTCATAAGATAATCTACTTATCCCCATTCAGGGGGGTCTTAGAGAGTCTCCCTCAGCAATTTTTATGAAATTAAAATCTGAATTACAATTAAAAAATACAGAATCAACAGTAAAAATGACATAAAAATCATTGGTCATATTTGTTAGATAACTCACTTTGTAGTGCATGATTCCCTGTGAGAACATTTCAATAGATTTAGTTGCTATTATTCTATTGGTATTCAGCTATATAAAATATAAACCTATTAGGGCAAATAATCACAATTGAAGTTGTTTATAATTGAAAAGTAAGGATAAGCAAGTTTACAATTCAATGGTCCTGTCTGATAGGTAAAATACAAATTAAAAAGATAACTATATGTTAGCTCTTATGTAGATTAAGGAATTTAGTTACAGTTAATTTGCAGATTGATAAATGTTTTAAATATAACTGGCTGATAAAATAAATAGCCAATTTCAGCTCAACTATTCAGACAAGTTATTGTAAAAATATATTCAGCCCTAATGCAAAACTTATAGCTAAAACAGGATATCAACCAGTACTGAATCTTAACCCTTGTCAGACAAAAATGTCTATTATCCCATTTCCTTACAACCAAATTAAATTAATTATCCACAAAGATCAGGCTTACTTATTTAAAAAGGAAATATCAGGGACTATTTGAAAAAAAAAAAAAAAATACTAATTTTTAAGTGCTTGTTATAAAGTGTTGGCACTAAAATCACAAGAAAAAACAATACATATATATCCAATTATGAATTTATAAAAGCATACCCAAAAAAAGGAAAGATCTTTTTAAAGTAATTTTAAATAAGTCATGGTAAATAATTAACTAAAATGTTGTTTTATTCATAATCAAATACATATTCATATAACCAAGTAAATATTTACCGTTTCTTCTTCCGGGTTGGACTACAAATAACAACAATTTGACATGGTCCAACCCAGAAGAAGAAACGGTAAATACTTCTGACGACCGTCGAAGCCTACGTGAACAAGTAAATATTGCTCGAATTANTAATAACTAAATAAAGGTGTTTGAGAGAACAAATTTTTGGAAAAAAAAAAACTTTGTGCAAACCATGTTTCTTGTAATATTTATTAAACACAAACTCTTATTGTCACCTACACCTCTATTCAAATAGCAGTTAAAAAGAAACCCTTCAGTATGGCTACATTAAAATATAATTCTGGAAGAGAAATATCATAGTAATTTAAGCAAACCCAATTTAATCTTATTATATATCTGGCTTCTATTGATGTAAACAATGAAAAGTGAAAATAGTACTAATTCTATGAGTACATAATAAAACCTAAGGGCTAAATGAAAACTAATAAAACATAAATAAAATGGAAGTGCTTTCAATATAGACTAATCCAGAAAAAAAAAAAAGTTCATAGTCTTCCTTCGTTACTATTAAATTATTAAAAGATTTCCTTTTTAACACAAACTAAAATTTATAATTATAATTGAATTAAGCCAGAGCATTCTATGTAAAAACACGATAAAAAAAATTATATATATATACTATATGTACAAATCAGAATACATTCTTCAATCCAATCTTTTAACATTACCTACACTATATTATCCTACAATGAAATATTATTCATNAAATATATATATATACTATATGTACAAATCAGAATACATTCTTCAATCCAATCTTTTAACATTACCTACACTATATTATCCTACAATGAAATATTATTCATAGGGGAATACAAATTGTTTTCTAATATTCTTAGGGAATATATATTTTATTTTACTAGACCATATTTACTAGATAATTTTTAAAAGATTAAATTTAACTCACGGTCTTACATCAGAAAATAAAATGTTTAACCTGATAATCAGCCATTACATATAAGCTCAGTATTTAAGAGTACGATTATCACTTTCTCAAGTCAGTCACAAAATCTTTTTGAGATATAAAATAAAATACAAAAGTAAAAATAACCATTAATTAAAATGATAATGCTAAGTAAAACCAAAATACATTCAAATTATGCAGAATAAACAAAATAAATAAGCAGATAAACTTAAACAATTTCTAAGAATTCAAATTTAAAGCTGGGGATTTCTTCTGGATTTCTTTAAACGTTTTTTTTTTTTTTTTAATATAATATATTTATATCTATATGACCTATAAGGGCTAAGACAGAACTTTTTCATTTATGAAATCTATTCCTACCTCTTTTATAGCAATAAAATTAGAAGGAAACATCATTTTTCTCATAAAATAATCTATTTTAGAAGAAAGATTGGTTGTGGATTTGGTCTTAGGATTTGAATAAATAGAAACTAATTTTTAAACAAAAGTTTTTATAATTTATTGTCAACCTTTAGGCCTATATTTCAGGTCTTCTTCAGGGCATTGGAAGGAGAGTCTCCTGCTTTAGGGTTCATGACCATTTAATCGTGATTTAGTTACTCTAATGCAGGAGACTCTCTCTTTAAGACCCCATTACCCACAAGTCATGAAATTAAGGCCCAAACATTGGTAATAAATAATAATAATGTTCTTGTATAAAAGTTAGTTTTTAATTATTCAAATGCCAAGACCGAATCCCCGACCAATACTTCCTCATTAAGTTCAACAGTGAACTATCTCCAAATAGTTTAAATTTAATACTTAGGAAAAATTTTCTATATATTCTTCTAAATATTCTTCAGAAATTGTATAGATGTTCCAAAAAATTGTATAATAATTTGTTACATTAATGCCAAAATAAATTATTTTTATCCATTTAGACTGAGCTTTAAACAAATTTTCAAAATATTGTCTTATTTAAGAGCAGTTGATTTAGTGTATTAAAAGGAAAAAGTACTGATCTTACACAATGTTAAGTATAATAAAAAATTAATTAATTTTTAGATAAAGAATCTATTCAAAAATAAAAACAAAATTAATTAAAACAGATTTTATTAAACTTATAATGTAAAACATACTGTTAAAATTGAAAATAACCAAGAAGAATGCAAACTTTCTGAAAGCATATTGTCTTATTTTTTTATATAGCAACCCCCACAACTTAAAATTGTTTAATATTTAGGTTTAGAAAACTGAAATATTTAGCAAAACCTATAAAATTTATTGAAGAATTGGTAGAAAAGTAAATAATTCAGGGAAGGCAACTTTGGAACTTGAAATTAACTACTAACAGATCTATGATGTTATTGATTTTCATCTCATAAATAATTATTTTCAATCGGCAGATATACAAAATGATTATAACATAAGTAATAACACTATCACCTATTCACATAGAGAAATAAATGGCTTCAACTCAAAGCTGAAATAAGTGAAAACTAAGTTACAGTTCATTTATTTCTTGCAGTTCAAACTCAATTTTATAAAATTGTACATTATACATATGTCTCACAAAAATTACTGCCTTGATAGGACATTAACTGTCTAATAGCAGAAAATATTAATTGCCCACAAATAAACTTAGATAATAGTATCAGCTAATAAAATAACAATAATTATAAGTATAGAAAAATAGAGGTTGAAATGGAAATCTTACAAAAATCGTATGCTGAAAATCATAAGTCACTTTTTTTGGGTGGAATAATTCAAAATATAGTTACTAAACTTAAACCATTTTAATTGCAAAAAATAATTTTAAACTGCATATATAAAAAAAAAGTATTTCTTACTTTGTATTTATATGCCTCATTAAGGTTTTTAAAAAAATATTTTATTTTGTTGTCAAATGTAGATTCCTGGGCTATAACCTAGAGATTATGTGCTGAATTTTGCAACTTTAAATAAAGTAATATTGATGGAAAATCTCTACAAAGTTACACCTATACATGGTTTTACAGCAAAGGAGAAACAGTGACTTACAGTGCTTAAGTGCTTCATCACTGAAACAGAAACTCTTTTGAATGGGAAGGAATAACATCCTTTAAATTGCAATTGCAAACGAAAAAAAAAACAATAAGCGAATCGTAATACCTATGGTACACTTTAAAAGGTAGAAAACAGTAAACACTAAGACAGTTTAAGTCTCAAGAAAGCTGGGAAATTTTTTAAATTGGAAATAAGCTCGGAGAGAGGCTTAAAGGAAGACAATAATATATCGATACTTAAATAAATACTCTAAACTTTAGAAAAAAAAGAGGATACTTAGGATAAAATTGATACTTTGGATAAAACTTCCGCATGAAGTATTTCGTACCAAGAACATAGGTACAATGGTAATAAAAATTGAACTCAAACCAGATAATGCCTTACAAATTTAGGCCCCTCCCACTTGAGACATCTAACAGTTTACAAAACAAAATTAAATATAAAATTAGTTTTTGTTAAAAATTATAGATTTTAGAGCACATTAAGACACACATTTATGTGATTACTTGAATGTGAGAAGAATTTTACTGAGTTCAGTCCATCAGTAGCACTTTATAAAATACATCCAATTTAATAATGACAGCTAAAATTAATATAATTTTAATAAACAATTTAATTATTAAGATATCCTTATTTTTAATAAAGAATGATTTTATTTGAAATATATGTTTAGTTCTCAACAATACAAGATAACCAAATGAGTGCATTATCAAAAGATATTGTTAAAACAAATTTCACAACAGATTGGCCTAACAGTTTTTTTTTTTTCTTTTGTTCTATTTAGTAGTAAATAAAAACACATATATCATTGTTTTTCTTCTTAATAATAAACATTTTACACTAATAAAAAAAATATTAGTCTTTTACTTTAAATACCATGACTAAATATTCATTACTCACTTATTAATTTTCTTTTACAAAGAATCACAAATTTTAATAATATGCACAATGCATGTATAACACTTTCATTTTTAAATATACAAAACCTCAATACATTTCCTATTGAAATATTTGAATTAAAGACCAAACATTTCATCATCAAATAACAATAATATTATAATTTAAACTGAATAAATGATTATTAATAAATAATAGACAAACTGACTTTTTCAAAAACATTTAAAATGAAAAACAGACAATTTAAATATTATGGAGCATAATTATCTCATAACATCATAAGATTTAACTTTTCATAGAAAAGGTTAGAATAGTTCATAGAATATCACTGCATAAAGTATAATTAATGTCATGGTATGCTAGTTATTTTCATTGCCAACACTAAATATATATTAATGTAACAATCCTATGTTTAATTTAACAAAACAACTTAAAAAATATTACATTAAAAATACAAAATACTTCTTACAAATATTTATATTTTAATATTAACAACCACCTATGTAACACTATCACAGAAATTGATTTAAATAATCTAAATAATAAATATACTTAAAAAAATAAAATATAAATATAAAACTCATTTTAGGCAAAATGAAAATTATTTTAACTCTTAATTAATAGTAAATAAGACATTATTAGGACAGCTGTATTATGGGAGAAAAGTAATGCCAAAGAAATAGTGTGAAAGAAATGTGTAGAGATCAACTTTAAATCTTGTGTAAAACACAAGTATAATAAGAAATAGGAACATATATTTGAAAATTCTTGGAAAATAAATCATGATTTGTATAATTCTATTTCTGAAGGTATAAAATAGTAAAAGCTAAGGAAATACTTAATTTACTTGAAGTCATTACTCAATAATTGGTAAAGGAAAAAAAATTCTTCAACCTATTATACATTTACTCATGAATGTATGGTTCATCTGGAGAAATAATTCATAAGATAATCTACTTATCCCCATTCAGGGGGGTCTTAGAGAGTCTCCCTCAGCAATTTTTATGAAATTAAAATCTGAATTACAATTAAAAAATACAGAATCAACAGTAAAAATGACATAAAAATCATTGGTCATATTTGTTAGATAACTCACTTTGTAGTGCATGATTCCCTGTGAGAACATTTCAATAGATTTAGTTGCTATTATTCTATTGGTATTCAGCTATATAAAATATAAACCTATTAGGGCAAATAATCACAATTGAAGTTATTTATAATTGAAAAGTAAGGATTAGCAAGTTTACAATTCAATGGTCCTGTCTGATAGGTAAAATACAAATTAAAAGATAACTATATGTTAGCTCTTATGTAGATTAAGGAATTTAGTTACAGTTAATTTGCAGATTGATAAATGTTTTAAATATAACTGGCTGATAAAATAAATAGCCAATTTCAGCTCAACTATTCAGACAAGTTATTGTAAAAATATATTCAGCCCTAATGCAAAACTTATAGNCATTATTAAATCAACATAAATAATTAAGAAATTTTATAAAATTTCTATTGTGTTCTAATATTACTTTTTTTTATTAAACTTTTATTTATTTATTACATTCTGTTAAATTGAAACATTTTGTAATTTGATCACCACAATGAATTTAAAAATAAAAATGACATTCAATGTCAATCACATGAGAAGAGAAGGTGATCAAAGACACCACTCTCAATCTATTACTACTAAGAAAATTAAACTAGAATACCAAGGTCATAAAAGTTTTTCTATCTAGCACCCTAACATTAACGGAATAGGGTTGTTAATAGACACAATTCCTGATGGAAAAATACTACAAAACTAGTGCCTATGTTAAGTTCAGATATGATGGGCCTCAATTTCTATAAATTGAACAGAGATGTATGAATGCATTTCTGTTTGGCTTTTCATGTATGCCTAAAATTCCTGCTAACAGCCTAAATGAAATATAAGCTAATATGGCAGAATATAATTACATTTTAATTATATTGTATTTTTTAAATTTACTTTTATTCTACTGACCGAACCCTGACAAAAAAACCAAATGAAATTACCAAGACCTTCAATCACAATCCAGCATAAATAACTAATTATTAAACCTTACTCTCTCCGTGATCTTTTTGGCCTAGAGCTGAAGTTTTCATCACGAGTTGTACCCTTTTTATTAAACTGTACCTGGCTCTGAGCAGTAAGTTGGAGAGAAATTGCATGTGTATTGAGTTTCTCTGCAAGAAGGAGCTCCTTAAGCCCTTTCATCTTCTGGCTGTAGAGAATAAGTTTTGGTTTTACCTCAACTCTCAACTGAACTGAGGTACTAGCCCCCTCGACGAAAGGCTCACAACCCCCCTGGAGAAGGAAGTCTCGGTTGAGGAGGCGTTCACCACAGGCTGCTGTCAATGCCTTGATTTTTGGATCTACCGAGTCCTTAGGATCTAAAGTGATTTCTGACAGTGCTGCTTTCTCAAGTGTCTTGCAGGAGTCGCTATTATTGTTGAAGGCAGACTCCTTGTCACTCTCATTATTTATTATGATAACTTGATTTCTTACAATAGAATCAAATTTAGATATGGTGTTGACTAGTGGCTTGGCCCAACCAATATGTATAATTAATAGTTATATTTCCCTCTTGTTTGATTTCAGACAAAAACAAACCGATCCAGCAACCCGAAAAATGAATAGAAAAAGAAAATACTGAAATTGATTAGTTATTTTAAATGTTGTTGATGCGGCATGCAGGCACACACAAATATTTAAATTAACCACACATTTAGCTTCTCCTGAATAAATTTGATAAAGAACTCAAAAAATTTTTCCAAAGTTGTGTAATGGCACCTATGTAGAATAACTTGAATTTTTGGAGTCAAATTAAAATTTGTTAATTAGCTATTATCAAATACTTATTGACAAATTAAATTTGAAAGAATTTTATTGTCTGCATAAAAACAAGTTCTCTAAATGGCTTTCTGATAGTCCCAACTGATGATAAAAAAATTAAAACCAATTAAAAAGTTATAAAAATTAATTATGAAAGAAAACCAAAATAATGTAAAAAAATAAAACTTGAAAGCTTTTAAGATTAAGAAAAGTTGGAATAACTTATTATGAATAATTTATTCATCTCTGATTGCCAATCAGAGATGAATAAATGCAAAATAACTGTAATTCTTCACTTTATCTGATGAGATTACACTTCAAGTGCATTTAATTTAAATATGCATCAAGAAGTTTTAATTTTAAACTAATAATAAACAAATATTCAAATGATAAAACTATATGTATTTCCTTCAACAATTAGAAGAAAAAAAAGAATCTAAAAAGAATTAAATTGGCTTAAAATGTCATAAAAATTAATATCTTTAAACAAATTTAAAAGGTGCATTACTTCATTACAATGTGAAAACAAAAGTATAGGGAATAGGACTTTATGATGGAGTTGATCAAGTTAATAGAAACAACAAGATTGCAAAAAATAAAATAAAATAAATAAATAAATAAACACTTTACTTGATGGGAAACTTTCAATGCTTTGATTTAGAGCGACAAGATTCAAGAATATCCAGTTAATTTTAGGANTTTTTTTTCTTTTGTTCTATTTAGTAGTAAATAAAAACACATATATCATTGTTTTTCTTCTTAATAATAAACATTTTACACTAATAAAAAAAATATTAGTCTTTTACTTTAAATACCATGACTAAATATTCATTACTCACTTATTAATTTTCTTTTACAAAGAATCACAAATTTTAATAATATGCACAATGCATGTATAACACTTTCATTTTTAAATATACAAAACCTCAATACATTTCCTATTGAAATATTTGAATTAAAGACCAAACATTTCATCATCAAATAACAATAATATTATAATTTAAACTGAATAAATGATTATTAATAAATAATAGACAAACTGACTTTTTCAAAAACATTTAAAATGAAAAACAGACAATTTAAATATTATGGAGCATAATTATCTCATAACATCATAAGATTTAACTTTTCATAGAAAAGGTTAGAATAGTTCATAGAATATCACTGCATAAAGTATAATTAATGTCATGGTATGCTAGTTATTTTCATTGCCAACACTAAATATATATTAATGTAACAATCCTATGTTTAATTTAACAAAACAACTTAAAAAATATTACATTAAAAATACAAAATACTTCTTACAAATATTTATATTTTAATATTAACAACCACCTATGTAACACTATCACAGAAATTGATTTAAATAATCTAAATAATAAATATACTTAAAAAAATAAAATATAAATATAAAACTCATTTTAGGCAAAATGAAAATTATTTTAACTCTTAATTAATAGTAAATAAGACATTATTAGGACAGCTGTATTATGGGAGAAAAGTAATGCCAAAGAAATAGTGTGAAAGAAATGTGTAGAGATCAACTTTAAATCTTGTGTAAAACACAAGTATAATAAGAAATAGGAACATATATTTGAAAATTCTTGGAAAATAAATCATGATTTGTATAATTCTATTTCTGAAGGTATAAAATAGTAAAAGCTAAGGAAATACTTAATTTACTTGAAGTCATTACTCAATAATTGGTAAAGGAAAAAAAATTCTTCAACCTATTATACATTTACTCATGAATGTATGGTTCATCTGGAGAAATAATTCATAAGATAATCTACTTATCCCCATTCAGGGGGGTCTTAGAGAGTCTCCCTCAGCAATTTTTATGAAATTAAAATCTGAATTACAATTAAAAAATACAGAATCAACAGTAAAAATGACATAAAAATCATTGGTCATATTTGTTAGATAACTCACTTTGTAGTGCATGATTCCCTGTGAGAACATTTCAATAGATTTAGTTGCTATTATTCTATTGGTATTCAGCTATATAAAATATAAACCTATTAGGGCAAATAATCACAATTGAAGTTATTTATAATTGAAAAGTAAGGATTAGCAAGTTTACAATTCAATGGTCCTGTCTGATAGGTAAAATACAAATTAAAAGATAACTATATGTTAGCTCTTATGTAGATTAAGGAATTTAGTTACAGTTAATTTGCAGATTGATAAATGTTTTAAATATAACTGGCTGATAAAATAAATAGCCAATTTCAGCTCAACTATTCAGACAAGTTATTGTAAAAATATATTCAGCCCTAATGCAAAACTTATAGCTAAAACAGGATATCAACCAGTACTGAATCTTAACCCTTGTCAGACAAAAATGTCTATTATCCCATTTCCTTACAACCAAATTAAATTAATTATCCACAAAGATCAGGCTTACTTATTTAAAAAGGAAATATCAGGGACTATTTGAAAAAAAAAAAAAAAACTAATTTGTAAACAAA
>KZ807636.1:288437-322641 GCA_000696205.2 Oncopeltus fasciatus | reverse complement strand
ATATATTAGTATGAAAGAGAATATCCGTGAAACCTACCATTTTATGACATCGCTGGCATTAGCCCATGAATTAAAAGCTTGCTTATAAAGACTATGCCTGTAGAAATATCCAGCTTGGTAGGTGTATGGATAGACATGCATGTTGTTGTAGTATTTCCTAGCTGAAAGGATTCCCTGCTGAAGAAGAGAAAAGCAGGGAACTCGCCCATCTGTCGGCTTCAGTTCTTCCAGCTCAGCAAGATTTCCTAAAGTGTAAAAATTTAATTTAAGAGCAATCCATTAACTCAATAAAGCTACAACAAAAAATAAAAGTAATTCTAATAATATGAAATAAATTATATTATGTGAAAGCCAAGAATATCATTGTCACTCTTGACAATCAGTCTCCCTTTCAAGAGTAATAGTGACTAAACTACTTTTATTTCCCTTTTATGATGCAAAAGTAGTGAGTGCTGGCCAAGCATGAAAAAGTTAGATACCAGTTAGGCCCTACTTAACAACTGTATTACTAAAAAAAGAGTATATTATCATAGTATTAGGCAATTTTTACCCTATACAAGACCTTGTATCTTGTTGTTAGAAAAATTAAGCAGACCTAAAGGAAGTTGAATTAGACTTTGAAATATTTATTTCTTGTTTAAAAAAGGAAGAAATATTTCCCTACTCGTCTTCAAGTATTTCTTTCTTTACTTGAGAAAAAATTACATGTATAAAAGCAAATATCACCTGTCTGCTATTAAAGAATACAGTAGAACTTCTCTATATCAAACTTCTATATATAGAAAATCCCCATATATCGAATTTTCTTTAAATCCCCTAACTCATTACATTACTGTTTCTTTATATCGAAAAATATTCGATATATATATAGAACATTTTTTGACCTAGTGAAATAGTGCGAGCAAACAACTCTATCGAAAAAAAATGGTGGTTTAAATGTAAACGACTCGACAGATTATTAATCGCAGGTCATGCTGTGAATCACAGGGCATTCTGTAAATCACAGATTCCCTCCAGTCTGAAACTGTCACCTCAGTCTGTAACCTCCCTCTGCTTCGGCCATTTCGCTGTTCGCCAGTTTGTCAATTTATTATCGTCAGTTCTGTAATCTATTCGGCCTTTTGTCAGTGCGGACGTCAGTTTGTTATTGCATCTTTTTTTTTAGTCATTACAGGTGCTATGACAAAAAGTAAGTCATTGTCTACTGCAGAAAAGCTTGACCTTTTGAAGGATGCTGACAATGGAATGAGGAATAAAGATCATGCTTATAAGTACGGCATTCCAATTTCTACCATATCTACGATTTTGAAAAACTATGAAAAGGTGTCTAAATCAGATGATTTTGTTGGGGCTGGAAGCGCTCTAAAAAAAATGCCAATAATAAATAAGTATTCACAATACAATATGAAGACTGCATAATTACGCTTTCCAATTTGATAAATATGTAAGTTATTTATTTTTATTCCTTGCCAATTTTTGTCACTTGAAATTTTTATTAGCATTATTAAATCAACATAAATAATTAAGAAATTTTATAAAATTTCTATTGTGTTCTAATATTACTTTTTTTTATTAAACTTTTATTTATTTATTACATTCTGTTAAATTGAAACATTTTGTAATTTGATCACCACAATGAATTTAAAAATAAAAATGACATTCAATGTCAATCACATGAGAAGAGAAGGTGATCAAAGACACCACTCTCAATCTATTACTACTAAGAAAATTAAACTAGAATACCAAGGTCATAAAAGTTTTTCTATCTAGCACCCTAACATTAACGGAATAGGGTTGTTAATAGACACAATTCCTGATGGAAAAATACTACAAAACTAGTGCCTATGTTAAGTTCAGATATGATGGGCCTCAATTTCTATAAATTGAACAGAGATGTATGAAAGCATTTCTGTTTGGCTTTTCATGTATGCCTAAAATTCCTGCTAACAGCCTAAATGAAATATAAGCTAATATGGCAGAATATAATTACATTTTAATTATATTGTATTTTTTAAATTTACTTTTATTCTACTGACCGAACCCTGACAAAAAAACCAAATGAAATTACCAAGACCTTCAATCACAATCCAGCATAAATAACTAATTATTAAACCTTACTCTCTCCGTGATCTTTTTGGCCTAGAGCTGAAGTTTTCATCACGAGTTGTACCCTTTTTATTAAACTGTACCTGGCTCTGAGCAGTAAGTTGGAGAGAAATTGCATGTGTATTGAGTTTCTCTGCAAGAAGGAGCTCCTTAAGCCCTTTCATCTTCTGGCTGTAGAGAATAAGTTTTGGTTTTACCTCAACTCTCAACTGAACTGAGGTACTAGCCCCCTCGACGAAAGGCTCACAACCCCCCTGGAGAAGGAAGTCTCGGTTGAGGAGGCGTTCACCACAGGCTGCTGTCAATGCCTTGATTTTTGGATCTACCGAGTCCTTAGGATCTAAAGTGATTTCTGACAGTGCTGCTTTCTCAAGTGTCTTGCAGGAGTCGCTATTATTGTTGAAGGCAGACTCCTTGTCACTCTCATTATTTATTATGATAACTTGATTTCTTACAATAGAATCAAATTTAGATATGGTGTTGACTAGTGGCTTGGCCCAACCAATATGTAAGACTGGCGTCTGGCTTCCTTCTTCCCACATACAAATTCCATCATAAAACCTAAAAATGAAATAAATAAATAAATAAATAAACACTTTACTTGATGGGAAACTTTCAATGCTTTGATTTAGAGCGACAAGATTCAAGAATATCCAGTTAATTTTAGGATCAAGTGAGGACTCACTCAACCATAAATATCCATTACATTTTATAAATTGTATATTTCATGTCGATAAGAGGTATTTAAGGTGCATAAAACTAGTTATTCATGAAATAATATGAAGTCAAAAATAAATATTTGATAAAACATATTGAATGTCATAACACTAATAATTAAGAGATAAAAATATGAATGAATATGCATGTCATTATCAAAAGTGTGAAAATTAAAAAGGCAAAATATTAATTTAAATATTAAATAACACTGTAGTCAATGACAAACTTAAAAGTTATGAATTTAGAACATTTCCAATAATTTTTATACCCAAAAATTTTAATGTACATTAATAAATTTCAAGCTGAATATGAATTTTTAATGCAATAAAAGAAATATTACTATGTTTTATTGGTAGTAATTCTATAATGGAAAATAATAAATAAGTATTCACAATACAATATCAAGACTGCATACTTACGCTTTCCAATTTGATAAATATGTAAGTTATTTATTTTTATTCCTTGCCAATTTTTGTCATTTGAAATTTTTATTAGCATTATTAAATCAACATAAATAATTAAGAAATTTTATAAAATTTCTATTGTGTTCTAATATTACTTTTTTTTATTAAACTTTTATTTATTTATTACATTCTGTTAAATTGAAACATTTTGTAATTTGATCACCACAATGAATTTAAAAATAAAAATGACATTCAATGTCAATCACATGAGAAGAGAAGGTGATCAAAGACACCACTCTCAATCTATTACTACTAAGAAAATTAAACTAGAATACCAAGGTCATAAAAGTTTTTCTATCTAGCACCCTAACATTAACGGAATAGGGTTGTTAATAGACACAATTCCTGATGGAAAAATACTACAAAACTAGTGCCTATGTTAAGTTCAGATATGATGGGCCTCAATTTCTATAAATTGAACAGAGATGTATGAATGCATTTCTGTTTGGCTTTTCATGTATGCCTAAAATTCCTGCTAACAGCCTAAATGAAATATAAGCTAATATGGCAGAATATAATTACATTTTAATTATATTGTATTTTTTAAATTTACTTTTATTCTACTGACCGAACCCTGACAAAAAAACCAAATGAAATTACCAAGACCTTCAATCACAATCCAGCATAAATAACTAATTATTAAACCTTACTCTCTCCGTGATCTTTTTGGCCTAGAGCTGAAGTTTTCATCACGAGTTGTACCCTTTTTATTAAACTGTACCTGGCTCTGAGCAGTAAGTTGGAGAGAAATTGCATGTGTATTGAGTTTCTCTGCAAGAAGGAGCTCCTTAAGCCCTTTCATCTTCTGGCTGTAGAGAATAAGTTTTGGTTTTACCTCAACTCTCAACTGAACTGAGGTACTAGCCCCCTCGACGAAAGGCTCACAACCCCCCTGGAGAAGGAAGTCTCGGTTGAGGAGGCGTTCACCACAGGCTGCTGTCAATGCCTTGATTTTTGGATCTACCGAGTCCTTAGGATCTAAAGTGATTTCTGACAGTGCTGCTTTCTCAAGTGTCTTGCAGGAGTCGCTATTATTGTTGAAGGCAGACTCCTTGTCACTCTCATTATTTATTATGATAACTTGATTTCTTACAATAGAATCAAATTTAGATATGGTGTTGACTAGTGGCTTGGCCCAACCAATATGTAAGACTGGCGTCTGGCTTCCTTCTTCCCACATACAAATTCCATCATAAAACCTAAAAATGAAATAAATAAATAAATAAATAAAAGTATATCAAGCAGAAGTCATGCCAATTAAGACAAATTTTACACATTAATTAAATTTGAAGAAGGTTAAACTTCATTCATAATGTTTCAATACTTCCCAATAACAAAGTAGCTAATTAATTATTTATCTTCATGCTAAATATAAAGATCTGATGAGGTTAAGTAATAATTAATACTATCAAACTGTTGTTTTACTAATAAAATTTTGGGTTTCAGATATTTTCTTTATTTTAATCAATCCATCAAATTTGAGGTACTCTTCTGTTCATAAGTAGCCAGATACAGAAACCTCACAATCATCCAAAGGCATTCCTCAAAAATAAATTTAACATAAATTCTTAACAAATAAGATAATTAAAAGAAGACGATGTAAAAAAAAAAAAAAAATTGTCCATCACAGTTATTCTAATTTTTTATTATTTCATTGTGATTATGCACATTTAAGCATTTTATTATTATGCAATTAAGTTTCCAAAAAAAGTACCCTTTGGCAGTAAGTTCATACAAATTTTAATAGTATATAATACAATTTGAGTAGCTTGGGAACAACAAAATAATGTGTACACGATCGATAAGAGCCTTCTCCTGAGAGGTTGTGAGAAATCTACGAGTATGTTCAAGCATAAGCTTTTTAAATTGAGTAAATTCTGTAAAAAAAAAATGTTTTTTAAATTAAAATTGTTCTAAAGATTGCCCAAAAACTGGAAATGATTCCTCATCTAGAAAATGGTGCTTCAAGGAAGCAAATGTGTTTGGATTATAGAACACGATAACAACAGTTCCAGATATTTTAAAGCAAAAAGACAAGCTGATGAATTTTGAATAAATATTAGAAAAAGCATCAAGGATGAAAAAAAATGAAGAACTTTACTTATGATGAACTTGAGTTGGCACAGGTGGAATGATTAAATCAGGTAGAAAGTGAGGGTATTCCTTTGTCTGTCACATCAGATAAAGCTGAATACTGTTTTAATCTGTTAAATTTTCAAGGTGTCTAGAATGTGTTATTCACTTTTTAAGTAATGCCTTGGAACTCGAGAAATTGGACTTCACGGAAAGTAGCTGAGTGGTGATCAAGAAGCAGCTGATAATTTTCAA
This sequence comes from Oncopeltus fasciatus, assembly GCA_000696205.2. Classification (NCBI taxonomy): domain Eukaryota; kingdom Metazoa; phylum Arthropoda; class Insecta; order Hemiptera; family Lygaeidae; genus Oncopeltus; species Oncopeltus fasciatus. The sequence continues at coordinate 317,026 of KZ807636.1, read as the reverse complement.
TGTGATTTTGCTGTGTTTCTTTTGTCAAAAAAATTTTTAAATTTACAATGCCGATAAATCAGGACTGTTTTATAAATTTATTCCTACTTAGATGCTGGCATTTGAAAAAGAACATTAAGGTCACAAAAGCAGCTAGGAAAGAATAACAATCATAGAGTAGACAAAGACCCATCACAATTTGTAGCACTATGTAGTAATAGTAGTAGTAAAGAATTACAATTATGTCATGCTGCAACATGTTTGGTAGTCATAAACTTGTCATTGCTAAAACTAGATCATTGGCCCAATGCGCATCGATCTACTGCCCTAAATACTTTCAGGGTCGCCAGACAGCCCATGGTCATCCGAACATATCCAGGTCTTCCAGAATGTTGTTAACCACCACAAGCCAGCTGTCATCCTGCCGACATTTGACCCAGCCACCAGTGAACCACACATATTTTAGCTTGCCTTCCTTCTTCTTCTGATGTGCCAAATAGTAAAGGCGCTTATTCATGGGTCTCATACTCTCACTCATGTAGATGGAATGGGCATCATTCTCCTCCCAGCCAATATTTTATTGTTATTGATTTTTTTTTTTTTTTTTTTTTTTTTTTTTTTTTTTTTTTTTGTAATTGCAAGATATCTGCCAATTTGATTATCAAAAAAATAAGAAATTAATAATTTTCTTCTTGAGTATATTACTGCTGTTACTTTAAAAAGTCATAAAAATTATTTTTACTTTTTTTTTTTTTTTTTTTAATTTGGTTATTACATTCTGTAAATAGGTTTACATTTGGTAATTACCCACAAAGTTATCCGATGGCCGTGAGTGGCATTGACATGAGGGAGAAAACTGCCAGTTCCACAATTCCAAGTAACCTTTAATTCCAAAATAACAACTTTCATAACCTCAGCAGTTGAGCGCCGTAAATACCCAATAAACAAACAAACAACAACTTTCAATGTTGTCTATCTCTTCATTATTGCTCCCCTCTTTTGCATTTAGATATTCCAAAGCTATAATGGAGCACATCATGATGGCGAACGATTTGTTGACTTCTGTGTCTGGCACAATCTGCTAACAGTTGGAACTACCTTCCCCGATCAGGCTTGTTACAAGGAAATGTGGGTTTCACCAGATCCTGTGACCTGAAAACAAATAGATATCGCTAACCCAAGCTATTTTCACAGCTCTTTGCAAGATGTTAGGATAAAATGAAGAGTAGATGGTGATAGTGAACATCATCTAGTTTTTACATACTTTCAAGGAGTATTATGGTAGCCAAGAACATTTATTACTCAACCCAAGAATTTTGACAAAGCTTACTGAAAATTAAAATACACAGTTGGAGCTCCATATAGCAGTAAGGAATCAAGCTGAACTGCTTAAAACAGATTCTGAAGAATCTATAAATAGTAATAGAAGAGAGTGAAGGACATATACAGAGGAGAGAGAAAAACTTGGGCTTTATCAGAAAGAACAGAAGGAATAATTTGCAGTGAAACCTGGCATTTGGTGGAAATGCGCAAAGAGGCCAAAAAAATATAAGTGTAAATTTAACAATTCTGTAGCAGAAATTTGGATTACCACCAGAGGAACATTGATGCCCCTAGATGGCACTAAAACGAAGTGATGATTTGGTGATGATTTCCATTCACGATCTCATCTTGAGGAAGCTTATGCAGAGAAACATCAACAACTTACAACTGTCCCCAATAATGCAAATCCAAAATGTGAATGCTGTCACATTTACAAAAAATAAGATATCACCTACTATGAAGTTGTACATGGCACTATCATGATAAAGAATCCTGTGGTACTATCATTATTTGTGCTGTGAGAGCTTGTGCTAGTACTCAACTAAAATTATGATTAATCTACTAATCAGAACTTTAATATTTATAATTAATTTACAAAATACCTTAAAAGATCAGCAAAACACTCAGGATCCTTCAAAAGTGAATGTGCATTATGACCAGAACTGACTACTTTCATTATGTGAGGGATAAGCTCATTAGCTATCTCCATCACTTCTTTATAAATTTCTTCATCATCCCTTGAATAATTATAACTGAAACAAACATTTCATAAGGTCTTCTGAATATAATGCTTCACATAAATAGAATAAAACTGAATAAAAACAGATTTGAAGAAACGCTGAGATAATTTATTATGTATATAAATATATAAAACTTGATATTTATGGTTTTCCTTAAGCAGGATCAGTGAATGATTTGTAAAAATGTGTATGGTACCAACATGAATAGTTTATTCTCCTTATAAGAAATCTGTTAAAATTAAGGGAAAACACTGAATTTGTAATATTGGGATTAGCCACAAGTTTTTGATGCTACTAGCATCTCCTCACTATAAAAATAGAATAGTGGTTGTCTTCAGAAGAAAATATGAACTCTTTTGGGGGCTAAGTTATATTATAGCTTCAACACATAAGTACCAAACAAATCATTATAATAGCCTTAATTGTAATGTTAGGGCTCCCAAAGAATGAAGTAAGCCATAAAATTAATGGAGCTGCAAATTAGTATTAGTAATAAGCCTATTATAATAATAATGATGGTCGAATAAGCATAGTGCAACAATAATAAAAAATCTACTCAACAGCAAGACAATAATTTTATATTTTATTTTATTTTTATTTAAATGTATTTTATTTTTATTTAAATGTATTTTATTTACATTTAAATATTTTATTATCTTGACAATTTTGAAGAGAATCGATTTTAAGCAGTCAAGGATGTTTTGGCCAGAAAAAAACTTATGATAATAGACATTTATTTGAACAAAATTTTATAAATATTTATGAGGTTCAGAATAAAAGTAAAAAAATTAACACAAATAATCTCGGATAAGCAGTAAACTTCATTTTAATTCNAATCCCGCCCAGGTCAATCTTTTATTTATAATATAGAAGCTTGTCCTGAGCCATGGGTGTTTAAAATGGGGTGGCAACTAGTAGATAGCCCCTTCCTCCATGACCCTAAGTGGTTGAATGGAAGGCTACCACAAAAATAAAATAAAAAATAAATAAAAAAAACACCTTACCAATGTCAAACTGATGACAGTTTTCTCAGAATGTGAAAAATGTTACTGACCCTTCAATAATCCTGAAGGAAACTGCAATTTCCTCAGAGGAACTCAGAGTAGAATTATTAAGATTTTGAAACTAATTTCACATGTAACTTGAATTTACAGATTTTTTGGACTTGGTTAAAATTTCTTAACAACCCCTCACATATATTAGTATGAAAGAGAATATCCGTGAAACCTACCATTTTATGACATCGCTGGCATTAGCCCATGAATTAAAAGCTTGCTTATAAAGACTATGCCTGTAGAAATATCCAGCTTGGTAGGTGTATGGATAGACATGCATGTTGTTGTAGTATTTCCTAGCTGAAAGGATTCCCTGCTGAAGAAGAGAAAAGCAGGGAACTCGCCCATCTGTCGGCTTCAGTTCTTCCAGCTCAGCAAGATTTCCTAAAGTGTAAAAATTTAATTTAAGAGCAATCCATTAACTCAATAAAGCTACAACAAAAAATAAAAGTAATTCTAATAATATGAAATAAATTATATTATGTGAAAGCCAAGAATATCATTGTCACTCTTGACAATCAGTCTCCCTTTCAAGAGTAATAGTGACTAAACTACTTTTATTTCCCTTTTATGATGCAAAAGTAGTGAGTGCTGGCCAAGCATGAAAAAGTTAGATACCAGTTAGGCCCTACTTAACAACTGTATTACTAAAAAAAGAGTATATTATCATAGTATTAGGCAATTTTTACCCTATACAAGACCTTGTATCTTGTTGTTAGAAAAATTAAGCAGACCTAAAGGAAGTTGAATTAGACTTTGAAATATTTATTTCTTGTTTAAAAAAGGAAGAAATATTTCCCTACTTGTCTTCAAGTATTTCTTTCTTTACTTGAGAAAAAATTACATGTATAAAAGCAAATATCACCTGTCTGCTATTAAAGAATACAGTAGAACTTCTCTATATCAAACTTCTATATATAGAAAATCCCCATATATCGAATTTTCTTTAAATCCCCTAACTCATTACATTACTGTTTCTTTATATCGAAAAATATTCGATATATATATAGAACATTTTTTGACCTAGTGAAATAGTGCGAGCAAACAACTCTATCGAAAAAAAATGGTGGTTTAAATGTAAACGACTCGACAGATTATTAATCGCAGGTCATGCTGTGAATCACAGGGCATTCTGTAAATCACAGATTCCCTCCAGTCTGAAACTGTCACCTCAGTCTGTAACCTCCCTCTGCTTCGGCCATTTCGCTGTTCGCCAGTTTGTCAATTTATTATCGTCAGTTCTGTAATCTATTCGGCCTTTTGTCAGTGCGGACGTCAGTTTGTTATTGCATCTTTTTTTTTAGTCATTACAGGTGCTATGACAAAAAGTAAGTCATTGTCTACTGCAGAAAAGCTTGACCTTTTGAAGGATGCTGACAATGGAATGAGGAATAAAGATCATGCTTATAAGTACGGCATTCCAATTTCTACCATATCTACGATTTTGAAAAACTATGAAAAGGTGTCTAAATCAGATGATTTTGTTGGGGCTGGAAGCGCTCTAAAAAAAATGCCAATATGATTGACCAAGCTCTACTAAAATGGGTTAAACTAGTGCGTGACAAAAACATGCCTACCTCGGGACTCCTCTTAAAAGAAAAAGCCTTGAAATATGGTAAGACCTAATGGTCAAAATGATTTCCAAGCCAGCCCAGGTTGGCTTGGCAAATTTAAGAAGCGGCATAACCGAAAGGAAAAAGTGATTTCTGGGGAAAGTGCAAGTGTCAATGAAAATGATTGCATTCAATAGAAGGAAACAGTTTTAAGAAAAATCTTAGCAGAGTATAGTCCAGAGGACATCTTTAATGTTGACGAGACTGGCCTTTTTTACAAATGTTTGCCCAATAAAACAGTAACATTCATGAATGATGATTGCCATGGCGGTAAAATCAGTAAAGAGAGAGTGACACTTTTAGTTGGTGCAAATATGGCGGGCAAAGAAAAACAAAGGTTATTCGTAATAGGGAAAAATAAAAATCCTAGGAGCTTCAAAGGAGTTAAATCCTTAGAAGTCGATTACAGTTTTAATAAAAAAGCTTGGATGATTGGTGACATTTCTTAAAAGTGGTTATCAAGCTTAAACAAAAAAACAAAAAAAAACAGAGAAGAAAAATTGTTATAATTATTAACAATTGTCCAGCTCAACAACTGTCGTCAAAAATTGTCCAACATAAATTTAATTTTCCTGCCACCAAACACTACCTCAAAAATGCAGCCCATGGACCAGGGTATAATTAAGAATTTAAAGGTTCACTACAGAAAGAGGATTTTGAGAAGAATATTATGGGCCCTGGAGACTGAAAAACCCCCTTCAACTGCTATAGATCTGAGAACAAGCATAGCAGAGCTTTCAAAGGTTTGGCAAAATGATGTTACTGCCACTACAATAAAAAATTGTTTTTCAAAGGCCAAGTTTTCTGAAACACTAACTAGTGTAGAAGAAGATGATGATGTGATGAATGACATACACACAAGTTGGCAACATTTGCAGGAGAAAAACTATATTGGCAATGAGATTGAACTCGATCAATTTCTTCAGATTGATGATAATGTTGTAGCCGAACACCCTACTGACGATGACATTTTAGCCTCTGTTCATAGTGAGCAAACGAAGAAGAGGAAACTGATGATCAGCTCGAAGAGGAAAAACCTGCAAAACCATCAAAACACGAAATATTTCCAGCTTTTGATACTATTCGTGGGGACTTACAGTTCATAGATCATGTTCCAGATGAGATATTTTCCAGGCTAAATAAGTGTGAACATTTTTACGATGAAGCATCTAAATTTATTGTACAAACAGAAATAAGATCTTACTTTAAGAATGTGTAACTCTTGGAGGTAATGAAATTTTTATTATGTGCCTATGTTAGTAAATTCCTAATTAAACATTACTATGCCATTTGTATTTTCATATGAATACATACATTCATTTGTTGTATTTCATTTAAAAAAATAAAATTAGCCAAATTTGTATATTAGTTACACATAGAACACCACATCCCTCTGTTCCTTTATTATCATGTTGATAAGGTGCAAAAACCCTATCAATGTGATAGGGTTACCCTTGTCAACTAAAAATGTATATACATTCATGTGTTTCCATACATCAAAATTTCTATATATCGATTTGTTTTACTGGAACCTTGAAATTCGCTAGATGGAGGTTCTACTGTATATCCTAAAGAAATACCAGCAAAAAATTAAGAAAATTAAACAAAACAAGGTAAATAAATCTAAGCAGTAAAAATAATTAAAGAAGCTTCCAGGATAATAGAATCCACTAATGTCTTCAATTTATATATTATCACATTATATACCTTAATGTTACATAATCACTTTTAATCTATGCTTACTAATTACTGGTGGTAGTAGTGATACTGTGATGCACCATACTAATAGCTTATAGTCAAGTCTCACGGTGAATAGCATCCACTAATAGTTTTCCATCAAGTCTGATGGAGTCCTATTCTGTACTCTTACAGCAATATATATATTAAATACATCGCCACTATATGTATTAGATACAACTGTCCATTAAAAAAAAATTAATTCATTTATTACATTCTGTAAAATAAGCTACATTTAGTCATTTGCTAACTAAGTTGTTCTATTGGCTATAAATTACAATAGCAAGGGTCATAAAAGAGCCAGTGCCATAACTCTATGGACAAAAAAAAACAAAACAATAGTAATAGATATTATAATAATAATAACAAAATAAAATAATTTCACAAAGAGAAAGGGCTCATCGACTCCACTCCCAGGCATTAGGCATTGATGACCAGGAAGTAGCAAGGCCCTCTGCGTTTTAGCCATCAGCATTGATTGTAGGGATTGGGCAGATGGGTTAGGGTGAAATTGGAGTTTACTGTAGAAGACTGAAAATCTGGTGGAAATGAGATCTTGAACGAAAGGGATATTAAAATATTGATGGAAGGTAGAGTTGGAGACATAATTTGAAGTATTTGCAATTATTCATAGGATTTTGGATTGAAAGGATTGTATTTTTTGGATATTAGAGGGCTTAGCAGCATCCTACAGTTCTGAACTGCATGTCAAGACTGATCATACTGTCTTCTGAAGGGCCAGTTTTCTATTGTGAACTGTGAGTGTCTGAGTCATTATGAATAAATTATGAGTCTATATAAGACTCCATGGTGTCTTGTGCTCAGTCACTTATTATAATATGTTTGATACAGTTAAGTCTTGAGTCAAGGTGGAAACTAGAAGAACGGATTGAATCAAATAGAAGTAAAGGGATGTTATTGCACGTAATATTAACTGGAGAATCTTTTCTTAATAGGAAATTTATTTATTTGGATTTATTTATTTTGATCCTCCATTTGTTGCACCACTGTTGAATAGTGGATGGATTAGTAAAATTAAGGAAGCCATTCTGGATAGGAGAAGAGGACCTCTTTGTCTTCTGCAAAAAGGGCTAAGATGGTACAGATGTCAGCAGAGTAAAGGATATTAAGGATAATCTCAATCACACTGCCTAGTAAAATTTCTGCTTTCATAGGGAAATGCTCAGAGTAATCTGATCCTTACCAGACCGTGAATAAAAGATTGGAGAGGAAAGATTTAAGGATTGGGTAAATAGTGCTTAGGAATATGGAATTAAGAGAAGAGGAAATGAAATCTACTGGGAACAGAAGCCAACCTGATGATTTGGAAGAATATTTAAGGAATTTATGATAGGCATCATTCATTTTAGAAGATTTTTCTCAAATAACTAGGATAATAAAGGAAGTAGGTTGATTGATCTGTAGGATGTGTTGTGAGAAGGTTTACCGGGTTTAGGAAACAGGATTATTTCAGAAAATTCTATGAGGAGTGGAAAGTGGATGGTTTGAAGGACACATTTGTAGAGGTAAGCTAGGAAAAATTGCTAGAGAATTGATGTTTGCGGTAGATTTCAATGGATTAGCCCAATGATTGAGTCATAGCCAGGTGCTTTGGGCTAAGGCAGATGGTTAATAATATACTTGGCATCATAAGATGTTACTGCCTAAATCAGCAAGGTTTGTCCAATTGGACAAATTATCAGGATCTGGATGAGGAGTAAATGTTTGCTTTAGATGCTGGACAAACATTTGAGCCTTGTCTTTGTCGGAAGAGGCCCAGGAACCATCCTCTCAACACAAGGGGGCGGAAGGTTCATGGTGTTTAAGAATACTGCGAGTCGCTTTCCAAAAGAATTTGTGTACTGCAGAGAGGCTTGACAGATTGGCATTAGATGCCTTATTACGTTAAGCAAATAATTTTCATTTTAAAATACAGGATACTAGTTGAACTCCCTATGATCTGAGGGATGCCTATGGAACTGGGTTCGAGCTTTATGCTTTGCTAGTATGGGGTTTTTGATTGAAGCAGGGAGGGGTTCTTGAAAATCTGTAGTGGAGTGGGCACAGGTTTTAAGTTAGCCTTTTAAAGAGACTGATATAACTATCATCCAACTCTTCAGAGGTTTTCAAGGGGATTCCGAGGTTAATCAGCTCTTCTAATAGAGTTCAGAAAAAATGGCCAGTCAATGGGGCCATTTATGAAGGTAGGTGGCATTTGTATAGGGATAGCCTAATCTCCCTCAGAGAGGAAACGGGGACCTAAAAATTGAAAGTGCACTTGGAATTGGCCTGAGGTGATAGACTTGTTAGAAGGGCAATACACTTCAGAAAGAATGATTGGAGAGGTGCTAGTATGAAAGGAAACAGAAAAATGGGTAGTATGCTTAATTCATACAACCCCTGCATGACAAGATATTTTAATTATCTAACTCTATCCTGTTTTTATTTTTACAAAATAGTGTTTTAAATCCTGAAGAGGCATCAGCATAAGACACAGAACTGACAGAGCATAATAAATTGTATTTAAAATAAAATAATAGTGTTTTATTTTTGAAGATAAATTTGTTCACTGTCGAGTTTTATAAGGAAAAGATTGTCAGGAATTCCTAATAGTCCGGGAATAGTTACCAAGACCAAATTCCCGACAAACCTCTCCTAATAGTGTTTTATATTGTGACCATTCCTCAAAATATTTATATAGTGATTGATTTATTACAATGAATTATTATAATAGTATTGCAAAATAAAAATTATTATAATGAATGAATTATAACTATTCTAAAATGAATAGTAACTTGCAATAATTATTTAATTTTTTTATTGATAGAATTTTAGTTCCTATTGATTTTATTGCTCATTTGTATCTAACAATAATTAGACACACATTCTTTACAAATCTTAACTATTATTTCTTTATAAATTATTTTTTATTTGTTTTTGGAGAAAATTATTAATGTGTCATTATAGACAAATATATGAAAAAATAAAAACTACCATTACTGGAGAATAACTTAGTTAGTATTAAAACCAGAGCTATACATCAAAAGTCAAATTGTAAAAATAAAAGTAAATATACCAAATATAAATAAATACCTAAAGCCATAGGATACTTGTCTAAGAAGCCCATATCATAGAGAAGCCAGAGTAGCTCCTGCTGGAAGAGTGCGACTTCTATGCAGTCGGAGGTGACTGTGAGAGAAGGATTAATAGATGAAACCAGGGCTGCCACCTCCATGTGACGGGTGCAACGGACTGGCCACCCATTCACATACAACCAAGACCTGGAGTTCACTCCACTCTCTACACTCTGCCCTCGTTTGTCCTCATTACCTTTCCCTTTAAAAATACAGACAACTAATCATTATATTCATAAAGTCAAGATAGCCAGTTGCATCTATGTCAAGTATAATTTTAAGAAACAATTTTCATTTAATATCAGTTGAATAAGAACAGATATACAATTTCTTTCTTTTTTTATTCCTTTAATATAAATAAATCCATATTTGTTTGGGAAAAATTACCACTTTGATTTTACTTCAACACAAAGTAAAATGGTTTTAGTTATTGGCCACCATATATTGATATTGTGAGTTCCAGGTTCCAAGGAAGATTCTCATTGTCCAACAAGCAAAATAAAATATTACAAATGTCATCATGCCATTTTGTGTGAATATGTCAAAAGGGAAAAGGCCAAGGGATAGTGAAACAAATTGAACCTTGAACATCACATTCATGAGAGACATTTAATTTACCAAAATATACCATTATATTTGAGGTATAAATGTGTTACAAGGGTAAGACGACATTATAAATGGTGTATATAAGTACTGAGAGTCTATGCCCTCTGTTAGGTCAACTAGCAATTATGGCTTCAATAGAAATTCATGAGGAAAACTACCAAAGAGATATTGAAGGAGTTCCCTGAACTCTTCTAAGAAATGGATCAGATCCAAACAGATCTGTGTAAAGAAGTCATAATGGAAGGTGAAACTATCTACACATGTATTGAAAGTTATCGAAAGGATTCCTTTTTACTTGAAAGCTGCCACTAAGTCAGAATTGGATAGGGTAGAGCAATTAGCGGTCATTAGCCATGTTGAGGAGCCCAAAGAGTAGGTCACGAATATACCAAAATTACCTGAGGAAATACAGGTCCGTATAGATTCCACCATCTCAAACAATATATCAAACAGAAGACATGAATTATCCAAAGTCAATGAACTGTTAGCACACATAAAGACAGCAAAGAGGTTCTCAAAATTGGACTGTAAAAGCCCTATTAGCAGAATAAAAAATCTTAATGACTTTTTTTTCTAGGCTTGGTAAATAATATTTTAATAGGTTACCAATAGATATTTCAAGTAGATCAGAGGTTTTACAAGAACTACACAAATTTTATAAGCTATTCCAGGGGTTCTAATTTTACTAGACAAGTTTTTATTTTCAAATTAACAAAAGAAAAGAGAAGCAATATCATAGGTTAAAATCAATACTTTCAAAATTACAGGATCATGGGATTACATAAAACAGGGTTAAACATGAGATTGGGAACTGATATTGTGTTATTGGGGCATAGTGGTATCTCTTAGAACTCCGGGAAGGTTATTACAACTACAGATATGCCTTTTCCAAGGAATGTAAGTGAGGAGAGGCGATTTTTGGATATGGTGAATTATTGTGCCTAGTTTCTGCTACATCTTTCGGAAATACTGAACCTCCTAAAACTGAATCTAATTATGTTTCATACTCAAACTTATTTTAAATGCTATGTAATTTCATGTAAGTAATCTTAGTCAAAATATTTGGTTCAATTTTTCTATTCCTTATTATATAGGTAAAAGCAACTTGGAGAATAAGGTCTGTATATATAGCTCTGCCTCTCTTATGGATTTAACAAAAGTGAAATATCTCTCCAATTTCTCTATAGAATACTCAATACAATTATTAGCATCCCTTGCAGGCCCAGAGAAAGTAATTTTGTGGACTGGCTTGTGAAGATAGAAGGAATTTTAAATTAGCAAGTTGTTTTTGACATCAGTCCATGAGGCGCCCATTTTCGTTTTACAAATCTACCTTGAGGGCCTATTGTTCCATGTGCTCTGTTAAAGTCCTAACAAGTTTTTACATTGAAACCGACAATTATAACAAAATGCCTTTGCTTATTTCTGCTTTTATTGGTTGCCCTTTTTGGATCTGTATAAAATACTTTTAAATCCAACATTTCAGCATTCTCTGTTGGGACACTCCTTTAAATTATGGATACTTTGCATATTAAGAGTTGAATATCTGAAATAATGTTCATAGTGAGACTGGCAACCTTTGAAAACAACTCTAGTGTCTAGTCAATGCCAACTCTCTCCCTAACCCCTACTCCTTCAGGAACTCCAGAGATCTTTAGACTAGATTAATGAGAATTTCAAATAATATGACATAATTATTCAACTATGAATTATAAAACTTAAATGGTGAGAAAAATAATTTTTAAAAATCTTTTGGATGCATTATTTTAAGTAGCTCCCTCCTTGTTTTAAATTAATAAATTCAACATTCATGAGCCATAAAATATTATTTTGATTACATCAAATCTTGACTGATCAAAAACTGAGAGAAAAAACTATATTTCACACATATACCCATTCTGTAGTATTCTTCCCGTTTCAATCATTCATTTAATAAAATTATAATAGTAACTTTCTCTCATTGGACAAAAATGTTAAATAAAACACTAATTGAATAGCTGAGAAAAAAAATTTTTTTTCATTAATGCTTCAGTTTTTCACTCAAGTACTTTTAGTGGTTTGTTTGCTTCAATTTATAGACATTCATAAGTAAGATATAAATGCCAGTAAAATATTTTCTTTCTCCTGGAGGTTTAAAGAAATCTTAAATATAAATTTATAATATCTTACTAGAAAAATAAAAACAATCCCACTAAAGAATAGAGAGAAGACCTATGCTCTGAGCTTATTCTTGACCCATAGTCACAGGTGGGATAACTCATGTGGGTCAATATATTATTCTGATATCCCCTCGATGAAAAATGTTATTAAATAAGGCTGGGCGTTCCAAAAAATTCACTAGTAATACAAGTTCACAATATAACTAATACATAAATAGTAACAACAGTGAACAAGATATAACTATTCCAAAAAATGTATTTTCTTTTTCAGCCCTTGTCTTATGTACTTAATTGCAACTTTTCAAGTCACAATTCACTTTTAGTGAACAATTAATACTATTACAATTAATCTAAGAAAATAATATCATCATAAGTAGGTACTTGGTACTCAAATTCAAAAGCATACTGCATCATGGCAGTTGGTATTTAAAGTAAATGTGTGGCAGTTTCTTTTTTTTTTTTTTTTTTTTTTTTTTTTATTTGGTTGTTACAGTTTGTAAGTAAGTTTACATATTGTAAACAATATTCCTCACAATATTGTTTAATGGCTATGAGTGGCATTGACAAGAGGGAGAGACCGGCCAGTGCCACAACTCTGTAAGATTAGGTTTTTAAGTAACTTTTAACAAATAAACAAAACTTTTGCTACTTGGAATTGCAAGTATTTATTAATTGCAACATAAAAAAATGACTAAGAAATCAAATTTGCAAAACAATACCATGCCAGGTCACTTCAGCAGTTTCCTGGGCATTTTCACCAAATACAACCCAAGCATGATCTTCAGAAAGTGCAAGATGAACATCATTATAGCCTAAAACTTGACAGCCAGCAACAACAGCAAATGCCACTCCGAAACAATCCAATTTGTTCCCTAAAAATATAAAAGCAACCATAAATGTCCCATAGTATGATATTAGCTAGTAAAATTATGAATTATGCTACTGGGAAATGTTTTTAATTTACAATAAAACTATGGTGTTATAGAAATAATTTCCAACCTGTCATATAGCTGTATAAACTTTGAAGATGAGCTCTATCCTTATAATAGCTTCTTGTCAAGGAGTTCCAAATCACATCTGAAACCTTCCTAATGAGCTCTCTAGTAGCAAATTTGCTGTCATATAATGTAATATCAACTGAACTTTTAATGATAATGTGAAATTTTGCGTACAACGCATGCACAACGTTATATTGAAGTTTAGGCAATTTCGGTTCTTCATATACATCTGATTCCGCAGGTCCAATATTTTTATTACAAGTCATAGAGTTCTCGACAGCTCCAGCAATTATTGAAAGAAGTGCCAAGTCTGGTTCGGGCTTTTCAAGCTCATTTTTAAAGACTTTAACAACTGCCTGAATACTCTCTAAAGGAAATATACTGGTTTCTAAAGGAAAATTGCTTGCCATATTGTAATCAAAATTTCAACGTATACTGTCACATTTTACCGGCTTTTAATCAACAAGGCATTACGCACTTTCAACAAATAAGATATGAAAATAAATGCTCTGGTACTCTGAAATAAACTCATGAGAAATAAAAACAGTCAATTTTTTTATCACAAAAATTGAAGAATAAGAATTTATAGTCTAACATTAACCCTAACAATATCCTAACTTTGTTGACGTTTGCTTTCCTCAAACAATCAGGTTTGCCAATGGTTAAGCACTATGAATTTATTTTAATTCATGACCATTTAGGATTTGTAGGGTATATCAAATAATTTATTGGCATATGTTTACATGCTCATTTCATGATCGTAATCTCTACAGAAAATATATACTGTCGTCTCATCATGACCCATATAAAAATAAATATTGAAGAGGCATAGCTTGAGATTACAACCCTCTTCATTGACTTGAATATAATGTGATAGTGTAGTTTAGTCATATTAGCCCGGTTTTTATTAGTACTTGAAAAGTGTAGTGCTTAATTAGGTGTTAAAATTTAAATCATGGCTGAAAGTGCTGTGGAAAACAGTGCAGGTATTAACAGTAATAATCTGAACGTGCAAAATGGACAGGTATCCCCCCAAGGAAATGAAGAAGTAATTTTTTTTTTTTTATTGTAGAAAAATTAATTTGCTTTTCATTCAATATTAAAAACGACTTTCTTTTATTTAATTTTTCTTCTTTTGGCATTTGAAGACAATTTTATTCATACTATGATATTGACATCATTGTGTCTATCCATTCTTTTGCTCTTATTTGATTAAAGAATAAGTCACATTTTATCCTACATTTCTTAGGAATATCCAAGAAAAGAGTTTTTTGATGTATATACTTTTTTTTAGATGTAGCTATTTCCTTAAAGTTTGTAAACTACAATGCATTTTATGGTGCCATGTAAGTACTTAGCAAAAATATTTTTTAAGAATTTCTACAGTTGTTTCTCCATATACTGTGGAGGTATATCAAATGGAAAGTTTCACTTATATAATTTGAATAAAGTTTTCTTTTGCCTTTTCTTTCTGTTTTAACAAACTGAATATAGATATAACTATAAGATTTTAAATATAAGTTGGTTTTTTTTTTCTGTGGAGCTATTTTATTAAAATCTGTCACCTGAAGCATTTTGCTTTAGTTTTTCAGTCAGCCTAATGGAGCAGTCACTGATACTTTTAAATATATTATAGTTACTCTGTATTTTTATCATATATATTTACTAGTTTAAAATATTAGTATAATATACTATAATGTACTTTATTAAAATTAATGCAAGCATAGTATTGAATTTATCTTATTGGTTTGGTGCAGGATTGACTTTTGGGAGGGGCATCAAAAAGTATGGAAGAATGCCCTGACTTGAGGGGAAGAGTTTATGGACCTAAATTCAAAAATTTATGAATTTAGGGTTTTCTTACCATTGGTTTGCTTGTTGTTATTTGTTATGTTTAAATTAACTGAAAATAAACTTTAAAACTTATAAAGGGAAAGATAATTTGTCTGTTATTTAACTTCTGATAAGTTTCTTGGCAATTTTTAAATGAAAATTCTACATTTTCACTTCTGTTTTAACCCAGAGGGGGAAAGTGGTTTCCTCACTTTTAAAATTTTACTCCTTTGTTCTTTGGGTCTTTAAGAAGAAAAACCTTATATCTAGTACTTCATTTTATAGTAAAACTCCTTTTCTGCATTTAAAATTATTTTTTAGTGTAATACAACCTCAGTTATCTTACATTTACAAATACAGCTGATAACAGGACATAATTGGACATTGCTGTGTAGCTGAACTGTCACCTTGCAGATTGAAAAGGTTCTCCAAGTCTCATGTCTATAAAAAATAGGAGTGTTATTAAAAAGTATTGTATTTATTAATAATACCTCTAAATGACTTATTAAAATCCCCATCATCTCAACTAAGCAAACCTATTATGAAGATAATAATCTATAAATAATTTTATTTTTATATCCAGTAAAGATTTAATAATTACACAAAGTAACATTCACATATTTTTGTTATAAATAAATTTTTCTAATATTAGAAACATATAAGTAATTTTACTATACAAAAATGTGGTAAGAAAGACTGATTAAGAAAAACATATTTATAGTGGGATACTCATCCCCTGGACAGCTACTTAGCTGTCCAGCTCTTAAGGTTTGCGTGTACTATGCTGAAAGGCAGAAAGTGGCAATAGATTTATGAGTTAGGTATTCTGCCTTTATTTACTTGGTAGTTGGCACTTGTTGGCCCTTTTAAAAAGGTATAGAAATATTTTTCTTTCCTGCCTCTTAAAAATAGGATTTTCCAGGTCAAAGTATAATTTAAAAATTCCTGAGAACCCCCCAATTTCTACCGAATCTTTAGTTGACACATAAAGTTTCGTGTAAAAGTGGGTTCAAAATGCATATATCTTAAGTTTATTTAGGGTGTTACAAATTTTTGTTAGCTTTCCAAAGAGAAAAAAAATTCAATATAATAACCTAAATAATTGTTTGTTTTATCATTTCTTTCTAGGCTACTGCCTTAAATAGTTTTGTCATTACAATTAAAAAACCTAGTTTTTATTTTATTTTTTTTTTAGCCTTTGGTACCGTCAGTGTTGAAATGGCTTATTTTTTCATTTAATATATTTACATTAATATTATTATTAATCTTATCATTTATATGTACACTTACTATCAAGGTTGAGTAGATTCATCTAATATTTCTATTCATTTATTTTTAAATTTTAATGATGTTGATTGAGTCATTCTATGCTGAATCAATCCATTCTTGGATACATTGTGGGGGGGGGGGGGTATCATTTATAAAAAATAAATTTTAGTGGAAAACAAATAATAATAAAATTAGACTTTAATCAATAGCATGGTTGATGATTAGTTGGCCGTCTCGAATATCGTGTGAGAATGGTCGGGGTTTCGGCCAGGAAGAAAAAATATACACCACAATTTGGAGTAATATTTTTATTTGTGCCAACGTTTCGGCTTAACTAGTAAGCCATCATCAGGGCAATGGTGTTGGGTGGAGAGATCTCCCCAGGGCAGTGTCTGTTCACATTGAAACTGCAGGAACAACTGAAAAGTGAAACACAGTCAGAGGGAGGAGTGGGGTAAGTCGGTAAAATTCCAAGAACTGTTTATGCATGGNTTTATTTATATTTATATTTTATTTTGATCCATCGAATGATGATTAGTCGTTTTCATAAAAGTAGTGGTAAACCTACTCATTACCCATCCATAAACATCATTATTATCATAGATTTTCTCTTCATCAAAAATTTTTACTTTATTTCTGTTTACTAGTCAAAAATTTCATCCAACCCTCTATATCTCTATATCGTTGTCAATATACCTAGTTTAGCAAGGATTTTCTAACCATTGGTATTTAAGACAGTGCCAAAAATCTGGTAAAATTTAAGGGTTTGTGAGATTTCTAATCTTCACATTTTTATAAGTTTTATAAGTTAACAAAATAAAAATAATTTACAAAAAAACAAAACAAATTTCAAACAAAATTGTTAAGGCTGCTTTCAATTTTAGTATAATTGGGGGGGAAAAAAATATATTCTTAATGCCTTATTAGTGTTTGAAGTGAAAGAACAACCTCATATATACTTGCATTATATAATTAAATTTGGACAAATCAAATTTCACTAATTTTTATCTATAAAGTTTGTAAGTGCAGATCAAAAATTAAAAATTAATTGGGTCAATCCCCTTTTAAAGTAGCTGAATAAACTATTTTTTTAACACTAAAGTTATTGAAAACTTATATCTGGTGTAAAGATGACATATATATTTAAAAAAAGAAAATATATTCACTCCAGAAATAATTATTTTTTACAACATATATACTGTCGTCTCATCATGACCCATATAAAAATAAATATTGAAGAGGCATAGCTTGAGATTACAACCCTCTTCATTGACTTGAATATAATGTGATAGTGTAGTTTAGTCATATTAGCCCGGTTTTTATTAGTACTTGAAAAGTGTAGTGCTTAATTAGGTGTTAAAATTTAAATCATGGCTGAAAGTGCTGTGGAAAACAGTGCAGGTATTAACAGTAATAANAAAATAACTATATATTTTTTAATCAATAATTAATTTTTTGTTTTTTACAGAATCAAAATGCAGATAATCAAGAGCAACCAAGAAGATCTTTTTTTGATATTACCAAGGCTTTTTTGATAAGAGCATTTTTTTTGTATATGGTAGCCTCTTACTTTCGGAGAAGCCCAGCTAGTACTGATTCACCCTTAGCTCCTGCTAAACCTCCAGCATTTAATTATTTTGAAAATTCTACTCTTATGGTATGTGTGTTTTATGTAAATAATATACTATTATTATAAAACTTTTATAGGAAGAGATTTTGGTATGATTATATAACTTCCTCAGGGATATCATCTAGCCTCTACCAATTATCTCTGTCAAAATAGATTCCTAGAATGTTGTTATATACACACACACACACATATATATATATATATATATATATATATATAAACACACGTACAAATTAGGAGTTTTATCAATTTGTATTAATTATTATAACAATGGTTTTTGCTAAAGCCAATTTTCAGCATGTATTTCAGACCTCCTTTGGGACTGCATGACAAATTCAAACTAAAACATTTTTTTTTAAATCAAACACGGGGCGCCAGGCTAGCTCAGGGGATCCGTACGGGTCTCGCAATCCTGACGCCGCGGGTTCAAATCCCGCCCAGGTCAATCTTTTATTTATAATATAGAAGCTTGTCCTCAGCCGTGGGTGTTGAAAACAGGGTGGCAACCTGTAGATAGCCCCTTCCTCCATGACCCTAAGTGGTAGAATGGAAGGCTAACATGCAAAAAAACAGAAAAAAGAAAAAAAAAAAAAATCAAACAATAAGATTTATTTAAATGAAAGATTACAATTAAGTAAGCATTGAAAATTACAAACATCATTATGTTATTTATTTTATGTTAGCTTTTTCCTAAAACTACATTTAGTTATTATAAAAATAATAATAATTTTATTATTATTATTTAGCTCTCACTCTCTCTTCTCTCTCTCACTCTCACTCCCTCTCCCCCTTCCCCTTAGAAACAAGTATTTTGAAAAGATCTATTTATCTAATATTCATTATTCTTATGTTAATATATTTGTTATTTCTCTCCACCATAAATAATTGTTTATAAAAACTAAGAATAAGATTTTTATCATTTAAAACTTCATGCTTAACTCAAAACTTCATCTAATTTCTTAAAAGCACTTAGCTTTAAACGATAACTGAGCACTTTTAGGATCTTCGATCTTATCCTCAGAGTTCACTCCTCTCTAGATAGATAAGGTACCCATTTTGGGAGCTCTGAGAATAGATTCACATAGATTTCATAAAAGCTTACACCAATAAAAAAAATTGTACAAATTTCTATTCCCTTGCTGCATTAATCAATAAATGCAAGGGAATAGAATAAAGAATCTATCTGTCTCAGCCAGTGCTCGAACCTGGATCTCCTGCTATCCGGGCAAGCTAACAAATGGCTTGACAATATCAGCTCCTTCGAGCATAGGACGATGTAAACTTCTTACTCGGAGGTTTAGACTTCTGGTACGCGTATGGGGAATTTAATGAGTTATCTGGCTAGTCTCGGTGGTGTAACTGGTAACAGACTTGCCTGGATAGTAGGAGATCGAGGTTCGAGCCCTGGTTGAGACAGATAGATTTTTTATTCTATTCCCTTGCATTTGTTGTTTTTAATTTGAAAACCCTATTGTTGATAATTGCTCACCCCAGTTCATCCAAAATATTGAATATCCAGAATATTGTATCCTACATCCAGTAAGATATTTATATTTTTACATAGATAAGCTACAAATGACATACAAGTTCTCGGCAAAACCTGATTTCTTACTGCTTAAAGTTTTAGCTAAATTAGTTCATTACTTGATAAATATTTGAATTATGTATCCAGAAATTACTAAGATTCTCTTGAGAAAAAATCATAAAAATGGGGGAAAACAATATTTTCTCAATACTCCCAACTTCGTAAAGAAGTTATTATATTTCTCAGTCCACCTCTTTATTAGTGTGTACTTATTATTAGCATATTTCATTATTATTAATTGGGTATAAATCAGCAGTATATTTCATTTTTTTCCATTGAATTTCATTAAAAAGTTGAGTTTTGTTTAATTTATTTTATAGGATCTTTATGTGTTCCTGACAGAAGAAGAATTATTAACTAATTATGATTTTAATGAATCTAATTCCTTAATTTGGAAACAAGAAGAGCTAGTCTATGGCGACTGGTCAGTTTCTTTGACATTTGAAAAGACTATTAAAGTGTCTGAGGTTAGTATTCTTTAAAAAACTGGCAGATTTTTTTTTTCCTTGATATAATAATGTGCATGTGAATAATTATTACCAGCCAACGAACTGCATAGAATTTGCTAGAGATGTGTAATACTATTTGGGGGTGGATCTAGGACCTTTCTATAATACTGTGGAAAAACCAGACATAAAACACTGTATAATCACATATTTGCTATTTAATTTTTTCTTGAAGTTAAAGAATAGCCTTTGTTATAATTTTTTGTTCATTTTTGGTTGTACATCGTCCATGGGACAGGGGTTTTTTTTTTTTTCTCAATACATCTTGTACATTGTGAGCATCTATTACCCTGTGTCCTGTCAATATAACCTTTGAGTCTAACGTACCAAACCAAAAGAACTAATGTACCAAATCTTTGAACCAATGAAGCCTCAGACTTCCTCTTTTTTCTTAAACCTTGAACAGGCAATGCCTGTTAAGACGATTGTCTGAAGACAGCTTGCAAACCAATAATCATTGGCTACGTGTAACATTTCAGCCCTAGCATTTGTACTGAAATTTGAGAATAGATTGAGGACAACGTGCTGGACTCAGCAAAGCCTCCTTACTTAGACACTTATAGTGCTGTGACTATTCTAAATTGACTATATTTCTTAAGGGGGACACTGAATTATATGAGGCTTTATTGTTTTTAAAATCACAGTGCCAAAATAATTGACGTTCACTGTTCCTGATTGTTTCAGTTTTATTCATATAAGAACATTATAAATTTTAAATTTCATTATATAAGAATTTTCCTCAATTTGAAGTGGAGCTGACATGTCTTTGCAATGGTGTGCTTCTTTATAATGTGAAATATAACTGCCTATGAAGGTTGTATGCACATGGGTTCTGAAGATATGATCTAGTTATAATTAGAAAACGTATTTTATTTTATTGTTTTAAGTATAAGTTTATATTTGTTTAGTAAATGTATGTGTCTAATATTATTAATTGTGACTTAAAATCGAACCAGTTTCATCATTAATTGCCATATTAAGAGATTTATATTTCATATTAATTTATATTCTTTATAATTGAATACAATTATTTTAAATGAATGAATCATAATTTATATGAAAAGTAATTAATAAGTTATAAATGGCATTTCGTCTTTTGTTAAAAAACTGCCAAAGAAGATAGCTTCTTTCTTCTTCACTTGAGTTTTGTTACTCAATGATGGCCTTATCAAATTTCTTTTCAAATTTATTAATGATATTTTATTTTATAAGGTAAGTGTCTTTTTCATTAAAGAAAGTTTATTAAAAAGTGATAAAATTATAAATCAACAGCTAATTTTGATTATTAACTTTATATATGAAGATATTTTCTGTAATTTGGTGAGGACTTTATAATAATTTTCAACCGAAAAGTAATTTGATTGTTCATTCATTTATAATTTTTTATTGTTTATATAGCTTTCAGTGATTTTCAATAAATATTTATTTGTAAAATAAATGTTTTTACATACTAATAAATGTTCATTAAATTTAAAAATTATGTGTGTCTTCAATAAAACTTTCCAATGAATCCTATTTAGTTCCATAACTCTTTTGTAATAAAATAAATTTTTTTGATCTCTTGCAAATTATTTTTAAGTAAATTTTAAAAATTACAATGATAAATATATTTATATAATCAAACAAAAATTTAAATTTAGATACAAAGATGCTGTTCAGCTAATGTGTTATGTGTTTGGTCAGAAATTAGGAGAATAAAATCTTATTCAGATATTAAAATTATTTGCTTTCTTGAAGAAAAAAAATTTTTTTTTTCTATTTAATACTTTAACTCATCTCCTGTATCTAGAAATGCACCACACTTTTCACTTACTAAAGCAGCACAATTTCAGTTCAAGTTCTGCTACTGAAGATGTAGCTGGTGTCTAGCTGCTTATATTAAAGGGGAATTAATAGATAGATAAATAAGCTATGGGGTTTATTTTATTATCTGTTTGTCCTTCAGTCTTGAAAAAACATCTGTACAGACCTAGAATAAGTTTGGATATTCAGCTTCTACTTGTCTTGAAAAAAGGCATGCATTTTCAAGAGGGGGGGGGTATGGTTTTGAATTTCCTGCAATATTTAATTTACTATGAAGAAAATGAACTAAAAAAATTCACTTTTTTGGGAATTGTTTGATACTTTTAATGAATGAATATTTTACAAGCATTAGTTTGTACAATTTTGTATAATTCTGTTTTTATTTTTTCAGAAATTGAAAAATAACGGAACTTTATATCTTCATTCATATTTTATAAAACAAAACTCACCTTCAGGAAGAAAGAAAGGTAGAGACAAGTTTACCGGCTTAGGAGTAGCTTATGCTTCAAAGCAATTGGTAAAATTTAAAAAAATTAAATTTACAAAAACACATAATTTACTTACTGGAGAGACACCTCTTACTCCAGAAGAAATTGAGGTATGTTTAAATTAAAAGCATTTGAAGGACCTTGGTGGAATAACACGTTAAATAAATAAACTACTTAAAGGTTATTAATTTTTGACCTTCACATTATTAAATGCTTCACCATTATTATTTTGTCATTGGAATTATGGATAAATCAGTAGAAATACAATTTTACTTATTGTACAGCTTATAAAAAATAATTAAAAAAATCATTTTTTTATTATGTAAATATTATATTTTTTCTGTGTGTGTGTGTATCATTCTATCAGAAGCTTTTTTCCAAGATTGGTTTTAAATATCATGAGAAATAGATATTTAGAAGCTCTATTTAAATAAACATTTGAAACCAGTCATGAACATTTGATCCAGGTGGCAACACGTCCTCTCTCACCTTCATTGATAGTCCTGAAGACGGCCTGAATAAGCCAAAATGTTGGAAGATAATAAAAATAAGTACATTTTTAAAATTGTATTTTTTTTTAATCAACCTTGACCAAACCCCATTAGTTACCTATAGTTACCTAATACATTGTGTTTATTTGGAATAACTATTAATAATATGTAAATATAATTTATTTTGTGGTCTTTAATCCCACGTAAATTTAGATAATTTTTAGTGCAAGGGAACAGAATAAAAAATCTAACTGTCCCAGCCAGNGAATTATGGATAAATCAGTAGAAATACAATTTTACTTATTGTACAGCTTATAAAAAATAATTAAAAAAATCATTTTTTTATAAAATTTGAAATTAAGTTCCTTTAGCGTGTTCTTCCACTGGCTTTTAAGTTTTTTATGTGACAAATACCTTTCCAATATATCCATTGATACCAACAAAGCACCTGAAAATATTTAGTATTCATTTCAACTTAATTTTGATCAGAATAAATATGGAATTTCCCTATGTACCATTTCTTAAATGTATTATTGTGTAGTAGTTGCATGAAATAGCTTTAACCTGGGAGAGGAAAGGTAGGGGCATTATTGGACAGCTTTCAAGCCCAACATTTGCAATAGTGACCCTTTTCTAATACGCCCCTCCACTCCCCTGCCTCTCTACATTTAGAAGCACAAAATTTTACTGTTTCACTTTTTTTTTAGCCTCTTAATTCTAAATTTTCATT
Source organism: Oncopeltus fasciatus (assembly GCA_000696205.2). Classification (NCBI taxonomy): domain Eukaryota; kingdom Metazoa; phylum Arthropoda; class Insecta; order Hemiptera; family Lygaeidae; genus Oncopeltus; species Oncopeltus fasciatus. Next base: position 293,347 of record KZ807636.1, on the reverse strand, counting down.
TTTTTTAGCCTCTTTATTCTAAAGTTAAATTTTCATTCAGGGCTGAAATTTGAACACGTAGTGTCAGGATTGAGAGACCCAAACGTATCTCCTCAGCTATCCCAGTGCCCCTGTATAAATTTGTAAACTGATATAATTTACTTTATATAAGCTGCTTTTTTAGCAATGAGTTATGAAATTGACTTTACAAAAATTACTTATATTATGAATGTGCAGTTTTAAAAATAATTTAAGATTACTTTAAAATCTAAGTTTTGATTCTCCAAAACATCTGCTTAAATGCTCAGATTTCGTGTTAATGAATACAAGTCTGTATTTAAATTAAACTGAAGATATTTTTATTTAACTAATGATATGATTAAAACTTTAGTTAAATACTAGTAATCAATCATATTCTTTTAGTAAAATATATTTAATGTGTAAATATATTCATTTATATACATCTTAAGTAAAGAACCATTTAATACTAATTTGTATTGGTTTAATTTTATCTATATTTGGCTTATTTTATTAAGGTTATGAAGAAGTAGATCATGTTGTTCACGTAGGTAATGATAATGGTAATAATAATAATAAATGGTAAATACGAAGTAGATCATGTTCATTTATTACTTTATTATTTCATCAAAAAAGAAGATCATACCAAAAATTAAACAAATTTTGGATTTAACTAGCTAATAAATTTGTAGACCCCACTTAAAGAGAAATTGAAATTCATAGAAATGAGATTTTCCTTAAAGAATAGTGGCTTCACAATTCTATATAGGTCAGACATGTCATCATTTAAAATTGCAGTTTATATAAAAAGATAAAAAAATTTAAATTGAGTGTAATCCTAAGTCTAGCCATGATCATTTTGCAAAGCTCTGAAGCCCAAATATTCAGTCATTCTACAATGCTGCCAGGGAAACGTTACTGGTTATTTACAGTCAGTTTTGAAAACGCTGAGATCGGATTAGAGAAGGAGACTTAAGAATTAATGAATATTCATGTGTGGTGCCATATGACACCAACAGGCAGTAATGGGTTAAGGAGTTTGATGAGCTCCCAGAAAATTCTTGTCTAGTTTTTATTTGCTGGCTTGATTGTGGTGGATAGTTTATTTCATAAGAATTAAATAATTTATAGTTCCTTGATATCAGTTCCTTCCCTAGCTTCATCACTGTTCTTTGTCAGTCTTATGAAATAATAATGTGTTAATTAATATTAAATTTAAATATTACAAGTAGCAAAATTTACATATTTTTTAATCTGGTTCTGAAATTCCTTGTATCTCTCTTCTCTTCTTTGATAGGTCTAACTCACAAATTTTCAATTAATTTTATATCAAAATTTTTTGTCTTAACTCTTAAGCAAAAGTTATTATATCTATCAGGAGAGAAAAAATAGTTTAGTTACAAATGGAGAGTTTTTGACCATGGAGATTGTTGGTAAAGAATTTTTATTGGGATTCCGTCCCCAACTAATGAAACACCTCAAATGCCCTGAACTTCTTAATTTAGTTCCAAAGAAGTAATACAAATTTAAATACTTAATCCTATCAGAATGGATAACAGAAACACCACTCAGTAGAGAAATGTGGTTTTATCAGGCATCTTACATGTGACTCTAAAACTCCTTTTGAAGTTCCTACATGTACTTTACTTGTCACTCCAAATAACCACTCCCTTGTTACCTTTAGTTCGTTACCATTCCTATGATAACAAGGGAGCTGCTTATATGACCGATAGATTTTGACTTCTTATTCATGATTGGTCTAGCCATAACTTTTCTGTCTGAACCTGACTTCTGTCAGGTCTGTATTATTGGGTCATTCTCCATGTTTGGTATAAGACCTTACATCCAGATTTTGGAAACATTTTATGCTGAAGTACCTCAAGGCTACTAAGTAGTTCAATAAGTCTTCTTTGATTTTGGTGAATTAGTGATTGTGAATCAACGAATGCATTGAAGTACCCCTTGCTATTGGATTGAAACATGTAAGGTTTTCATTTTTTTCAGATGCTATTGTCGTTAAAGCTCAAGTGAAGACCCTACTATTACCTATGTACAGCCAGTCCATAATTTCAGCTATATTTTGATTTATCTTTTTCTTTAAAGATTAAGGGAAGCATATTTTTAAAATTTTATATTTATTTGTTTACTTTAACTTGGGTTAGAACTAGTTAAGCTTAAAACTAAGTGTGAGTATCACTATAAAGCTATAGATTATTTTGAATAGACTGTATAAATTTATTTATTTAAAAGAAAGTTTCAAGGTAAATTTGTCTCTTGTCAATGTTATAAATTGCTTTTAGTATGAAATTTATCCAATCACTGATGACACCCCCATTCATTGCAGATTCATCTGACTCTAGATGCATTTCAGCAGGAACGTATCTGTCTGATCACTATTAAGCTCTATTTTATAATTTCTAATGAGTACATTTGTATCAAATTTTTATTTTATTGTTTATTGTGATTGTATAAATCATCTCTCTACAATTTGTTTGGCTGATCTATAATACCTAAATCATAGATAAATACCTAGCCAGCTGTCTATTTGGTTTCAGGCCCTTACTTTACTCTTCCTACTTGTTCCTTCCTTAGGTGTCATAAACTTCTTGTTAATTTTTATTTTATTTTATTCCATCATTAAGTTAAATATCAACTTATATATTAATGGTTTTATCAGTATTCTTCCCGGATTATTTTAATCTGAAATATTTGCCACCTTTAAATTTACTTTACAAATGGTATTTATTATTTAAATTGTAGATAAGTCATCTGCATTCATCACATCTACATCAAATTTTGTGATTGGACACCAATGTATAATTTACTACAATATAATTTACATTAAAGATTTCTGGATTAGGGAAGACCTTTAAGTTTTTGGGTTAAATTTGAGTTGGTAGAAGAGATGAGAATGGTGCTTGAATAGAAAAGAAAAAATATTTCAGTTATTAATCATCTGCTCATAGAGTATTGAAATGCCATATTATTTATTAATTATTCTAAAGTTGTATAAATAAGGGTTTGTGAATAATATTTCATAAAACTCAAGGAGCACTATTTATCTCAAATTTAACAATTTTATATGTTTAAATTAATTTTTTTATATTATTCTTCTGATTCATTTTTTTTTTCTTTTTAATTAGGTAAAACTAGCTTCAGAATAACATAGAATCACACCAATTGCTCTCTCTATTAAATGAGAAAGTCAACATCTTTATTATTATTATTATTATTTAAAAATCCTATTGTTTTGCAAATCATTTTCTTTATTATAAATTTATAATTCACCGAATTTCTCATTTTAAATTTTAAATATAATTACATTTAAATTTTCCCTAATTGAAGTACATGTGTCATAGATCAAATTAATTTGACTAATGGAGATTTATTGTGAAATTTGAAAGATAACTCATACTCAATATTGAACTTAAACAGAAAATAATTTTAATCATATCCTTACTGCAATTTTGGGTGGTAACTATTCTAATTTTTTTTACTGAATTTTTTCTTATTGAACTCAACTGCAATAATCAAAGATTGTTTTCTTATTACTCAGGAAGCTGAAAAGAAAAATCAAGTAATTGTTGGTCACTGGCATCCAAATATTTCTCTGAACTTAGTCACTGACCAGACTAACTGGGCTCAGGGTACTGTTCCTTCACCTCTTGATGAATGTAAGTTACTTAATCAGCTTCATTTTATATTAAGATGTAACTTCTTTTTTTTTTTTCATTACTTACATAAAATGTTAATAGTGTAATTTATAGGTCATTCATACTCCTATAGTATAGGCATAAAGAGCTTTTATTTTATTCATATGAATTTAATAACTTATCAGACTTGTCTTGGTTGGGTAAATGGAAAACGCACTGGCCCAGAAAGCAGTATATCCAGGTTCGTGTCCTGGCTGGGACAGTTAGATTTTTTATTCTAGCACCGGCCCGGATAGCAGGGGATCCAGGTTCGTGTCCTGGCTGGGACAGTTAGATTTTTTATTCTGTTCCGTTGTACTAAATTTTTATAATACTGTTATGGGCTATGGGTGAGTCATAATTAATTAGAGAGATAAATTGATGTTAATATATAATATCAAATAAGTACACCTACTAATTACGGATAATAATCGAAACTACTGCCCCTACTAACTAATAAATAAACAGAAAAGATAAATTACTGATTTAACAAATAGGTACTAACAAATAAATTGTGCTTATTTACAAAAAGGCCTCAAAATAACTTGTTATATAGTCTGCTCTTACTATTTTCTGTCACTGAACATTTCACTGCCAACGGCACAACCAGCCAAACTCTGTGTGTGACACACGATCTGACACTGATTTGAGGGACACAAGATGCTTTCATTCATCATTGCCTAAATGAATCTAAGAGTTCTTTCTGAGTAAATGTGATTTCCTCTTTATTCTAAGTAAGGAAGCAGGTAGTCACCTTCAACTGGACCCTTCCCGTACAGGTCTGGTCCTCTTTTTATATACTTCCCCAGTCTATAACAATACTTTATTTTGGCTGTATGAAATTTTCTGAGTTGTGGACTAAAAAGATTTTTTGAACTTAAAAAAGAATATTTATCAAGGTATCAATATAATCTTGACAAAGATTTATTATATATATATGTATATATTCACTCTTTAATACACCTATTGTGATATAATCAGTTCTCAAACTAAGTTATATAAAGTATCCTATAAAATAAAAAATAAAATTATGAATACTAAACCTGCAATCACTCTTTGCCATAACCCCTTTGTTTTAATAGGTTCATTTTTAAAAATTTCATATCAGATTTATTATACAAAAAAGAATAAACAAGCAACACATTTCCCAATGAACCCATTCTTTGACACAGCCCAGGACAAACCATAAAAAAAAAAAAAAAAAAAAAAAAAAGTTAATAG
>KZ807636.1:245548-288045 GCA_000696205.2 Oncopeltus fasciatus | reverse complement strand
TGTTCACGTAGGCTTCGACGGTCGTCAGATGTATTTACCGTTTCTTCTTCCGGGTTGGACCTTGTCAAGTTTTTGATATTTGACATTCTCTTTTCAGCCCTGAAGAAGCCATCACATGATGTGCGAAAGCTCGGCAAATAACACCAATTTGACACGGTCCAACCCGGAAGAAGAAACGGTAAATACTTCTGACGACCGTCGAAGCCTACGTAAACATCAATTACAATAGTTTGTTTTTTAGAAAAATAATCTAAAAGCAGGTATGCAACATTTGTTCTAAATCTCTCTTTTGGGTTTAACTTAATTATGATTCCCCCCCCCCCAAAAAAAAAAAAAATGAAAACATGAATACACAGATATAGAAATGATAATAGTAAGATACTGCCTACCTGGAATATATAAGTATGGCCCTCGCTGCCATAAATATGAAATATCTAATAATAAAATTACGCTCACTGTTATTGAAATTGATTAGATGAGACTGAAAAAAACAAAAATATTAGGTAAAAGTTGAATTCTACTGATATTTTACCCAAAGCTTCATTTTTGCTGTCTGAGGGGCACTCATGTAAGAATACCCTTTAAAAAAATTTAGACCACTTGGCTGACAAAAAGGAGACATCTCAAAATATTCTGCTTAATTTGTAGTACTTTAAAATGAATGTTCAGTCTATAGCTAGTATAATATAGTATAGTATATATGTCCCACGAGCTTTTCTATGTCCTTGCACTGGAGTCCTGTATGATTCATAGTGCAGCCCTTTGCGTTATCTGTTTCTCTTAACCTTAATTGGACTATGAAATTTAATAATCTCTTATTTATTAATTTAATATAATATGCCTAAATATTATAAAATCCATATACTTTAGTTATACAAACAAGACTTAATCTTCATTAATCGAATGATTCCGAAATAAAATAGAGTTTTCTTTAAATTAATTCCCTTATTTTAGTTTAATATATTAAGTGTATGTAAACTTATTTTTCCTTTGTTGTAACACTTTCCTTGTATAGTCTCTAAAACAAGTGTTAATACAATTGCTACTCTCTTTTAAGGCTTATTGATGTTTCGTTTGCTGTTTTATAGTACTTCTGTTTCCAGATAATTGTAGCTCTTCCCGTAGAGCCTTTAGTAGTATCTGGCCTCTTTGATAATAAAATTCATTTGGCTATCATACCGGACTGATATGCTTTAACTCATCTTCATGAAGAAGCACCTATTTTCCTGACTGGAGGTTCACAAACACTTCCTTGGTGAGAGATGACTTATATAAGTTTCTTCTATCTGTTAATGGCCATATTTTCTTCAGTCAATTAAATGAAATCTTTTATTTCAGAATTAAGGTTTCTTAGTAAACTTCCTACTGTTTCAATTCCTGGTAGAATTTTCTGATTGCATGTGAGAATCCTTCAACACCTGGATTTCTTTAAATTCTATTCTTATTTTTTTGCCAATTTTAGCATGATTTCTTCTGCAATTCTACCCAATTGTTTCATGTGTCCATATCTGAATCAAGTAGTCTCCCTCCTATTTAAATTTGGTTGTAAGTCTATAGGTTCTTCATTCAGCCAATTATTAGATGTTTTCTAAGAACATTCTCAGTTGTCTTTCACACATCTCCATCATGTGTTGTTTCTCATCTGTATTCATAGGGTTATGACTTAACTTCTCTCATTTAAATACTTCATACTTCTCAGAAATTATTTTTCTAAGAATATTTCGTAACTTAAGTGTTGAGTTTTTTTTTTTTTTTTTTTCTCTTTCTCATCTTTAATATTAAAATCCCTTCTAAATAAGCTCAATAAAGTAGCTTTATACCATCACTTTCTAACAGTGTTAATAATCTTTGTATTTTCTGAAGTTCTGATTGGTCTTTTACAATTGACTAACTTGAAATACAGATTTTTTTTCCTTTGTTACTGCTTAATTTTTGATATTTTGCCACCAACTACAGAGAATACAGTTATAGATGACTGATGATATAACATCTGTTTTGGCTGGTATGAACCATATTAAATAAAGTAGGATTGTATGGTCTCCATTTGCTAGGGACTTGACTTCATGCCCCTCATATTGATTGTAATTATAATTATCATTACTTAATGGAATGAATATCTACGTAATTTTATAAGCATTAAACTTAACATTTAAGGTAAACTCATTAGTTGGTTTTAAACCATTGTTCTAGCATAATTTTCAGCATTAATTCTTTATTGTGTTTTGTTTGTACATCTTGACTGCAATTATTTTAATTTTAGTTTTGATTGTATGCATCTTCAAGTTTCTTTGCATATACCAGGTATGCAAGTTTAAAATGTCGTTTTAATTCCAATAGAATGCGCTCTTAGCCTATTGAAGGATTTGCTTATCTCTAAACGCTATTTTGTTTGTTAGTCATTTGTTTACAAAAGTCAGTTGTTTTTAAGTCGTTTACGTGGACGTATCATACCTTTCTTTGGTGTTAAAAATGTCTAATTTTAAGCCAAATAAAGAGCATTTGCGGTATGTCATGATTTTCTTATTTAATCAAAAGAAAAAGGCATCTGAATGTCATCGAATTTTTGTTGAGACTTATGGCGATCTTGCTCCAACCGTCAAGACATGTGAACGTTGGTTTCAACGTTTCAAACGTGGTGATTTTGATGTTACTGATCAAAAACGAGAAAATCGACCAAAAAAGTTTGAGGACTTCGAATTGCAATCTTTATTAGACGAAGACAATACCCAAACCCAACAAATGATGGCAGAAAAGTTGAATGTCACTAGGCAAGCCATTTCCGATCGCCTGAGAGCTATGGGAAAGATTCAAAAGGTTGGAAAATGGGTTCCACATGAATTGGACGAACGACAGATGGAAAAACGAAATGCTGCTTTTATGCCACAAAAGAAAGGGTTTTTTGCATCGAGTTGTAACTGGCGATGAAAAATGGATTTATTTTCAGAATCCCAAACGAAAAAAATCATGGGTAACGCCAGGACAACCATCCACATCGAGTGCAAGACCGGATCGTTTTGGGAAGAAGACAATGCTGTGTGTGTGGTGGGATCAGAAGGGAGTAGTCTACTACGAGCTTCTCAAGCCCGGCGAAACAGTCAATACCGAGCGCTACCGACAACAAATGATCAATTTGAGTCACGCATTGATCGAAAAACGCCCAGAATGGGCTCACCGGCACGCCAAAGTCATTCTTCAGCATGATAACGCTCCTGCACATTCAGCCAGATTGACTAAGGAAACAATTTCTTTGCTTGGTTGGGAACTCCTACCCCACCCGCCGTATTCACCTGACCTGGAGCCTTCTGATTATCACCTCTTCTCATCGATGGGACACTCATTGGCGAAGCAACACTTCAACAATTTCGAAAACGTACGAAAATGGCTCGATGAATGGATTTCAAATAAAGATGAAGCATTCTTTTGGAATGGTATCCAAAATGTGTAGAAAGCGAGGGCCAGTACTTTGAATAAAATATATTATACTTTTTTTAAAATTACTGTGTATATATTTTAAGAAATAAACGACATTTTAAACTTGCATACCTGGTACTTCCTCTTGCCTTTTACAATAAAACATTTTGTTTAATCCACCAAGCATATATTTTTTTTTATTCTAGTTATTGAATTTTCACCTACTGGAGATTATTATAAACCACCTGTATTTTACAATGAATTCTGGAACTTGTTAAGAGATTACCGACCAATAAATGATACTACTGAGTAAGTTATTTATGTATGTTTCACCTTATTTATACTGTATATCACTGCCTATTTTCAGTCAGAAAAAGTAAATAATAGGTTGAAGAAGAAAAAATTATTCTTTACACATTTTCACTTTAAACTCTGAAGCTTAATAACCTCACTCTCAAAAGCATTGTAAATCGGTGTTTATGTGTTCTGAGAATGTGCTTATAGATTTTGAAGCTGTTTTATTTAAAATAGAAGTGTGCTAAAAATTACTTCTGTCATCCCCTACTTGAAAATTTATTTGCCTTTCTAACCCTAAATCAGAACAGTAAATAAATCATTAGTGGAAGCTACTTTCTTCATATTTCTTTTCTTTTATTTATTTAATATTAAGATTTTCTTTGAAAAAATGAAATGAAATAATTATGTTAAATAAATAAAATAAAAGGAAAAAACTTTAATTTAAATAGTTTTCTTAAAAATAAACTGTGTGGTATTTAAGCTTTATTTTATTATATGATCGTCGTCACTATAGGTTGAAAAATGTTGAAGTAACTTATTGCTTATGTGTTTAATCATAAATATTTCAGGCTATTTGAACTTTTTAGAATATAATAATGTTTTTCTTCTAGGACTCTTGATCTTCGCATAACATTTGAGCCTATCTCTCTTATAAAGTGGCAATTATATTGTGCTCACATAATGCGAGGCAGGTTTACTACTAGCTCTTTTTTTCAGGTTTGTTTTCATTATTTATTTTATTAAGTACATTTACTTTTCTTCATGAAAGCTTTCTTTTGTTTTAAGTAACTTGCAGACAAGACAGATAATTTTGTGTTACATGAATAAAATAGTGATTGATAAATATAAAAAAAAGTATCTCTTTTTCCATTAAAAGTTGTATCTTTCAAGTATTTTAGAAGTGCCTATCTTAAAAATAACCCCCTCTTTTCTTCAATCAGCATTTGAGTGAATTCCAAAGGAATACAATGTTAGTTTTATTTTTGAAAAATTTTACTTTTTTTTCTAAATACTAGACAAAAATGGAGGTAATCATATTTAATATGTTGTAATTATTTTTTATAATGCCAATTAAGTGGCTTGATATAGAAAAATACAATGCAAATTATTAATAAAATCATTAAATGATGTCACAAAAACTATATTTTGAATCCAAACTGGCTGATGTGACCACTTTTTTTGTTGTTAGTGTTTATAATAGAGGACAAGTAAGCTTATAAGACACTTCTAATTTTAGCTCAAATGGAGTTTTTTGACCATAGGTATTATTATTAGATGATTTTTGTTGGTGTTTGGTCAAGGTAGATCCAAAAAGAAATACAAATTTTTAAATAATTTTTTTTTTTTTTTGTTTTTTTGGATCTTGACCGAACACCAATAAAAATCATCTAATTATGATTTTAGCTTCTCAATCTATATTTTCTTCAGAGTAGGGAATTCATTTTTTCCTAATTTGGAAATGTATCTGAAAAATGGAGATTTCCCAAAGTCATTTTCGATACGTTTTGCTTTTTTACTTCCAAATAGCGAAAATAAAGCATAAGGCAGCCAATTGTTTAAAAAAAAAAAATTTCCCAAATTCAAGTAAGTTTGACACACTTCATGTCATGGCTTTGTTGAGGAACTGAACATAGGCCATAAAACAATTTTGTGCCTTTACATAAAACTGTGGATTAAAAGAAGTTTGAAACTTTTCTGATTCGGCAAATTTTTTTCCCTCTCTAGTATCTTGCGATAGATGAAAACTATGAGGTTGATATTTATTCCTTCACAGCTCTCTAGCGTGAATAGGTCTTATAGGGTAAATCTTGGTCTAAATTTTTCTGTCATGGCTAGCAGTTAAGTTTTTCTTTTTCTTATGTACTGATAAGATGTCAGTTTCATAAATCTGATAACTATTAATTAGTTAACAGATTCATGAAACTGTGATGGTTTAATATATTTATTTATAAAATATTTATTTAACCTTTTTACAAAAATTCAAAAATGTACCTTATATTTCTTGGGAATGCTGTGATAGTTTTCAAACATATTTAACTGTGTTTTGTTGGAGACCATAGTTATATTGCACTTAAACATGCAGGTTTTAACTGATTTGATGAGTTTTTATATATCAGATTATGTAGTTTTTAGTAGTAGTAGATCATAATGGAGGGCAATCAACTTCTAGGTTATTACGGCCTATAAATACCCTTTAATTGGTATTTTTATGTTTATAAAATTCTTTTTTTCAGGACATGGAGGATGATGATGAACAAGACTCAATGAAAGAAGCATTGCTGGAAACTAATGTAATAATCCTAGTTCTTACAGTGGTTATTTCAATTCTTCATTCCATCTTCGAATTACTTGCTTTCAAAAATGGTAATGAACATTTTACCCATCCTTTTACAAATTATAAAATTTGTTTATTATAAAATTATAAAAAGTTATAAAATTTACTCTTGTTCAGAGTAAAAAAAAATAGGCTTACTTTGCGCATTTTCCTATTATATCTTTCAACTACTTGCTCACTGAGTAGTTTTATTAAATATGTGAGCCAATTTAAAATATTACAAATATTTCAGTAAAATTCATTTTAGAAGTGACTTAATTTAGAAGTTAGATTGAAAACAAAATTAATCAATCAATAATTTGTAAAACTTTGTATCTTTTGAATTTAAAGAACCTAGGCAAATATGAAGTTATTTAACCTGGAGATCAGGGAGAACTAAATGAATTTTATCAAAATCTGGTAAGTGATTTATCTTGTTGGGGATAAATCCAGTATGTTAGCACAAATATTATTCACCGTAAGAGTGTTTGAACTCAAAAGCCCTGGACAGCAGTTTTTTTCTTTAAAATTAGCTTCCTCCCAAGAATTAGTGCTTACCATTTTACTTAAAATAGTTGTGTGTTATTCCTCAAAAGTTTTATTACTTTTGATTAAATATATTGAACAAAATAGATAATGCCATTTTTTATGAATACAGCTTAGGTCCATTTATAACAATTTGACAGGTTAAGAGCTACTAATTTTCTATTCTAAGAAATAGCAATTAGGTGGTAATTAAGCTCACGTTAGGCATTATTTCCTCCATATAGATAACAAAACGGGATTAAGAGTTTCATTGTGGGGTGATAACAAAATTTTTTATTAAAATTTGTATATTTGACAGTCCTATATGTTAACAGTTATAAAAACCAGATAAATATAGTTAATGTAAATACAAGATAAAAAAATACTAATGATAAAAATGATTTTCTACCTAAGTTAATTTTAAATATTATAGAATAGTGTTTATACTTTAACTAAATTTTTTCACTTATATAAATAAAGTTCCTTGCATAATTTAAAGTTTTAATTGGACTATTTGCCATTCTTAGTTTTTTTTTAACAAGTTTAGTCTCTGTCATTTGACATTCTCTGCCTAACTCTCACCTACATCTCAAGTAACATACAAACAACAAAGATCCTTACACAAATACTGTCTAATAAATCATTTTTATTTTTTCAGATATTCAATTTTGGAATAACCGTAAATCACTGGAAGGCTTGTCAGTCAGATCTGTTTTCTTCAATGTATTTCAGTCATTCATTGTTCTTCTGTATGTTTTAGACAATGATACAAATACAATAATTAAAATATCCTGTTTTGTTGGCTTAGCTATTGAAATTTGGAAAATAAATAAGGTAAAATTAAAATTTTTCTTTTTAATGATTAACTTACTAAGTTAAATTATATTTTAATTAATAATGCATCTATTTATTAATTATTCATTCTCTTTTAGCTAACAACATGCAATAATTGTGAGGCTATTTATTAAAAATTCTGCAAATTATTCTAGTTTATTTTCTTATACTTAAAAATTTATTTTAATGAATTGTAGTATTATTCAGGATAAAAATTTTATAAAATTATTGAATTGATATAAATTTCTCTTTGTGGCATAAATGATAAAAGATACTAAACACTACTAAATCTAGAATACATAGTTCAATGAAATTTGCACTGTGATTTGCAACTTCCATCATAGTGGAATCATCAATTAAATTCCATTTGGGTGGGTGTGTGTGTGTGTTTCCAACGCCCCACAGTTTACTCCGAGTCTAAACCCCCAAGTAAGACGAATATATCATCTTATACTCGAAGGAGCTAACAGATTGTTAGATTCTCATTTTTCCATTATTTATTTTTTAAATAATTATATTAATTATGGTATGTAATCTCACATTAAATTTTCTCCAAGAAATGCAAAGGGAGCCAGAAGAAAAAAATCTTACTGTCTCAACCAGGAATCGAACCCGAATCTCCTACTTAGAGTAAAAAGCGGGGAGTTGAAGAGATTATCTAATCTGCCTTGGTGGTGTAGGGGTTTATTTTATAATAATTATTATTACATTTTATAATTATAGAAAGTAAAACAACAACAAACACAATTATAATAATTTAAAAAAAAAAAAAGAAAGAGGATTCTAAGAGGGTATGTGGTACTGTAGTGGGTGCATCACCTCTTAGAACTCCGAGCCGAAAATTTGATTCAAACTGTAACATTGTGCGTTGAGGGTCGTACACTGGTAGTTTTCAAGTCTCTTATTGTCCTTTGAATAGTAATCTCATCTCAATGTCAAAAGTGGTATTTTTCTTTGTCTTGTAAGCACTTTTAACATAATTTGTATTAATAATTTGCTTATGTATCATTTCTTCTTATAACAGTTTCATAAACAAAGTGTGGATGAAATAATATATATTAGATATCAGAAATAGTAGAGAATCTCTTAATAAAAAAATAAACATGCTTCCTTAGGCATTCTTGTTTATAATTATAAGCTTTACATAGTTTTAAAAAAATTTCTTAATGCTGTAAGTTTAAAAAAAACTTTACTTTTTTTTAGGTTGTTGACATAAGCTTTGACCGAGAAAATAAACTTTTTGGTACAATTCCCAAGTTAAAGTTTACAGACAAAGGATCATACGTAGAATCTAGCACTAGGCAGTATGACCAGTTAGCCTTTAAGTACTTATCTTGGGTTCTCTTCCCAATGCTTGCTGGCTATGCTATCTACTCTCTTATTTACTTGCACCATAAAGGCTGGTACTCATGGGTATTGAACATGATATATGGCTTCCTTCTTACTTTCGGTAAGTAACAGTTAAAATTTATTATAAATTCAATATAATTCTTAATTTTCACTCAATGACTTTATTAGGATAACTATTGATTGGTATTAATATTTAAGTTAATAATGGTTGGAGGTTCATTGACTGTTGAGCCCTATGCTGGAGAAAACAGTCAGGGTTTCGACGAGGATCAGAAAATAAAATACTCCAATATTGCTGGGTAATTATTTTATTATTCATAAAATACTCCAAAATTGTTAGATAATTATTTCAAAAAATATTTTTCAAACAACTTTAATGCTGGAGAAATTAGTCGGGATGTCGGGTAGGATCAAAAAAATATAATACTCCAAAATTGTTAGATAATTATTTTATTATTGCCGAAGTTTCGACTTATCTTGTAAGTCATCAGGGTGATAGTAATGTCAGGAGAGATCTCCGAGGGAGATGGTCACATTTGAGTGCAGAGCATTTAATTCAGTACATTATTAAAATGTTCTGGAATTTTGTCTTTTTTATAATAATAAAATAATTATTCTTNAATTACATCTAACAATCAAAACTACTGCCCTTGATGACTAATAAACCAATAAATAAAAAATATAAATTACTTATATTATTTACAAAACTAACTGTCATTTACTGCTGTGCACAGATTAAAATATGACCCAATTCACAAAAGAGCACATCATGGACTGACTGCTAAAAACTGTTTCTATAATTCCAATATTAGTTCATTTGAGTAAATTCTTTTAAATGAAATGTTTCATCTTTCTTAAAATAGTCTAGTGACAAATGACTTTTTCTTAGAGCCAATAACTTGCTTTATGTTTAAATTATATTTGCTTTTTTAGCAATTTCCCATTGGGGAATATTCAACTGTATGCGCTCTAGCATCTGCAATTTTAAAAATAATGAAACCGAATTCAGTATTTAAGATTCTTTTTGCAAACTGGTTGGGTGAGTTAATTGCTAAAACTGCAAGAGGGGGAATTTAGAGGAAGACCAAAATTTAAAATCTTAATATCTACATTATTATTAGTGTTACAAAAAGAATATTATAAAACAAAATAGATGTAAGATATTATTTTATGACTATTTTATTCTACAACATAACATTTTTTCAGTCCCTTCATTATATTTATTTTTCTCCTTGGGAATATTTGTTCCCAGTGACCATCCATGAACCATAGCTGCTATCTTGAAAAGTGTCAAGTTCTTCTAAAGTAGTACAACAAATTAAATTATACAAGAGGGAGTAACTTTTACTTACTTTAAGTATTACATTCTTTTATTGGGCTACAAGAATTCGGCTAATTTAGTGTGATATACTTTTGTCCCATGCTTTGATAGAATCTATTTGATCTTAGATAATTTTTTTATGCAATGTTCAGCATATTTAAATTGTTGAATTGAAATTGCATATCAATCACATTAGCTTCCATCTTGAGTTTAAAATCTGAATATGCCCTTTAATTAAATAATTTGAAAGACCATTAGCTGATAATACTTCTTCAATAACATGAAAACAGTTGGAAAATGTTTGAAAATAAATAATAATCTTTAGCTGAATGCATATTTTTTTTTTTTAATTCATCAAAGCAAAAAAATAAAAATCATTATAAAACAAAAGAAACTTTGAACATTTTTCATAATATTATATATCCATCCCATTCTTCTGATGCCACTGCTTTATTTATTTATTATTATGTTTGATATGATACTATGTTCGTGTCTAAAAATTATCAAAATTTTATCCTTAATTTATTTCTTTAGACAAAATCATGGTGTTAAATATTTGTAATGATCAGTTTTCATCAACCTTTGCTAAAAAAACATTTGAATCCTTAACTATAAGGATTTAAATAATACTTCGCTTAACAAAATTTTTGTTCCTTCAATAGCCACTTGTTAACCTAACACTATAAACTATAAATTTTTGAAAAATGTTAATTTTTTCTCATTGTCACTTTAAAAGTCTCATTTCTATGTAAAAAACCATTTACCATCTGATGTCAGTCCCAAATAGTGGTAGATAATACATTAATTATCTATTTTTTATCAAATATTGTTAATTAGGAAGTCCTATGTGGGGAAGAATGTCCAGAATTTCTCCTCCCATTAAATATTGTATTTAATATTGTACTCCACAAATAATACTATAAGAAACATTTAGTTTTAATTTTGAAATATTGTACATAAAACATTTAAATACATTAATAACTGAAAATTACTTTTCAAATAATTTTATTAGTTAAAATAACTGTTTACTGACAAATTAAATTAATTTTGATAAAAAAAACAAACAAGTTCTTCATCAATGCAGTTAGTGACAACAAATATATCAAAGAAGTCTTAATAAAATCATACTGAAATGTTGACTCTGGCTCTATTTTTGAAAAAAAATATTAACGTTTAGTTATTATGTCATTTTTTTTAACAATGCTAATTCAATTACATGTGAACATTTTTCCCTTCATTCCCTATAACTACCAAAGAGATTTTTGAAAAAGGTTTTTCTTTTTTTAATTAATTTTTATTAATATATTTTGTGCCTTACATTTTCCAATTAATTCTATTATTTAATGTTTATGGGATTCTGCCTCCTCTCCCTCTGTAATTAAAATTATGATGTATCCAGTTAACAAAATATGTTGAAAAATTATTTTTTAAATGTATACCATGTCATGATTTTGTACTCTACTTTGAGTGAGTTTCTAAAATTTGTACCAAGTAGTTTTAATAAAATAGCAATAAAATACATGATAATGAAATATGTTTGAGAGCAGAGTATAACTTAATATTTCTCTAAGCCCTTAATGATTTCAAAATTTTAATTTAATCCAATTCTCAAAGAATATATTTTCAACTACATCTTTAGTTGATTTTTCTACCTATTTTTGAGTTATTTAATGAAAATATTGCCCTTGGTATATATTTTTGTCATATTTGTTTTTGGTCCCTTAATAGCAAATGGTTTGGGATTATGAACATATGACTTATTACTGATAATTATCTATACATACAAATGCAGTAATATAGTATTGGGAGAATGAAATGCGGTATTTCATCATAATTAAATTCATTATTTACATAAAATAAACATTATTTAATTTCTATATAAAATTCTGAAATAACAAGTTAATTAGAAATTTTGTTTCTACAGGTTTTATAATGATGACACCTCAGTTGTTTATTAATTATAAACTAAAGTCAGTTGCACACCTGCCATGGCGTATGATGTCATACAAGTGCCTCAATACTTTCATCGATGACATTTTTGCTTTTGTCATTAAGATGCCCACTATGTACAGGCTTGGCTGTTTTAGAGATGGTAAGGTTTTTGTCTTCTATTCATTATTTTTCCCCTGCATTTTAATATTCACTCATTATTCAGTAATGAACCTTTTGAGAGATAATAGAAAATTTTTAACATGTCATTTGATAAAAGTAAATTTTAGTAACCAATTTACTAAAAATTTTATGATAGCAGAATTGTAATCAATACCAATATGTCTATGGGAAAAATTGGACAATTAAGAGTTAAGGTTTGCCTAAATTGTAATTGTATGGTTTATGTACCAAAATTAGTTTTTTTTTTTTTTAACAAAATTTCCCATGTTGCTTTTAAATGTAAGAAGAAAGAGTGAGTTTGTTTTTCAGCAAGTTGAATAGGATTACCTGAAATGTCAAGTGCCAGAACCCCTAAGTGCTTTTGATATAGCGATCATAATATTTGGTTTATAGTAATGAAACTCAACACTAATTACTCTATTAATGAAAGAAATATTTTGGGAGTTTCAAATTGTCATTGAACAACTGAAGTGGAGGGTTACCTTTATTGTAAATTTTAATTTTATGGCCTAAAAGCTGCAATTAGTTATTTTTCTTCATGAAATTTGGTGTATCACTTTTAAATGTAAAATTAAACGCAATTTTGAAGTTGTGTTAAATCATAGGATTAAGAGTGGGGTATTATCCAAAATTTCAAGTGTAAATAGAATTAGTCCTTTGGTTGATTCAGGTGTAATTTTTAGTTTATTTTAATAATACTCAATGCAGATGTGTATACTGATAAGAGGTGTATTCAATATGTGGGGTGATTATATGACAAGGGAAGTCCAAATGCAAATAGTTATTAACTACAATACTGAGGAATTAGCTTAGTTTATGCATCTTCTTTTTCCTGGGCATTTTTAATATATTACTGCTCAGAAAGTAGAATGGGGTACCAGATTTCTCTTAATGTTTCTAATAAAAATAAGATTAATTTTTTCAGGCATTTTTAGAGGTTATCTATAAGTTAGGAAAGACAAGAATTTTAATGAAGGGGATTTTTTTTTTTTTTTACTGTTTTGACTCTTTCTGGTTTAATTCAATGCCAAATTTCAACTTTAAAACTGTGATGATCCACGGGTATCCCACCACTATTAGATGTATTTAATTGCTTATTGCAATTTATTATAGCTACCATCTGAGAAACAATAATTTTGTTACTGGTGAAATAGGGCAAATGCGACAGAATGTTATTGTAATCCCCCCTATAATTAAATGAATATTCATTCTGTGGATCAAGGGAACCTTCTAACAGCAGATAATTTCTTAGTACGAATTTTATGATGCTTTAAAGGGAGCTCACGGTGCTTGCCCAAAGAATGACATGAAAATCCTAACAGGGGATTTCAATGCAAAGATAGGTCAGGAAAATATACTTCCTAACGATTGTTGCTCATAGCATTCATGAGGAATGTATTGAAAATGGTCAGAGAAGTGTGAAGTGAAAAAAATTGTGGGAGAATAGGATTCTAAAAGAAATTGAGGCACTCAAAAAATACCAATGAGAATAGGATTTTCTTTCAGAAATTGAACAACAGTAGATCCCCATACAGAACTAGGATCTGTGCGTGCAAGAAAGAGGATGGAAACCTCCTGACCAATAAGGATGATGTTCTTAAATGATGAGCCAGACCCTTTAGCAATCTATTAAATGAACAGGTTGTTAAACCCTTAAACCAGGAGGCTTAAGGAGGCTATAGGCGCAATCCAGAAAATGAGAATCTTGGATATATCTTATGAACATATGGATGGCTATTATACATGTCTTGTATCTCGATCACAGTCACAAATAATGTAACTGTTGAAATCAAGCATCACTTTGATACTAACTGATGCTATTTTGGTCTGTTGAAACAGTTAAGGATCAAGCTCATAAGTAGGAAGACAAAGGCCCACCTTTGGGCACTAATAAGACCTGTTCTAAACATGGACCCTAACCAGTGAGGACAGAAAGGATCTCCTTATCCTCAACCGAAAGATCATATGCATATTAATGGGCCATTAAGGAATGAGGGAGGCTGGAAAAGAAAGAACATGGAGCTTTATAAGCTCCTCAATGACCTAAGTGTGGCAACATTTATTCAGCTGGTATGCCATATTACTTAGCCCTGAGGAAGTCCCGAAAAGAATCCTGGAAGAAGAAATTCATCCTCCTTGAAGAGTTGGACAGCCCAAAAGTCATTGGATAGATGGTATTACACAGGAAGCTAGAGACATGCTGGGGATCTGAAATTCGAGACCACCAGCTCAAAACCAAGCTTATAGAGGAAGAAGAGGCTTATAAAGGAGGCCAGGACCCACCTTGGGTTGTAGCACCATCTAGTAGTGGAAGTAGGTGGATAAACCATCACAAAAAAGAAATAGTTATTTTAAAAAAAGTAAGTTGCAATTGAGTAATTTTTTTTTTTGTCACAATGAGATTGGGCATATAGCAAGCAGAAAAATGAGGAGGCTCAATCAGCTTTTCTCAAAGTAAGGTTAAATCAATTTGCAGATCCTCAGTAAACTACACTGAATTCTGTGGATATGAAATCATAAAATAACTGTTATTTAAAATATTAATTTAAGTAGCTTTACTTTTCTAGTAAAGAAATTTTTTTTGTTAGAAATTTCATGGAATTATATTTGTGATAGACATTAGACTTCTGTATTGAACAAATAAAATGTATTACCTTGTCATAGCCTTTCTCAAATTTTTTTGGATTTCTAGTTAAGTTTTCAGGGGAGGAGAGATTGTTTATAATTATTTTTTGTAAGTACTACTTAAATTTATTTAAATCAAAACTAATTGAAATTAAAAAAAAAATGTTTTCTAAATTAATTTAGTTTTATTATAGCTGTTTTTATTTAATAGGTTCGATCAGGAATCTAATAAAACCTATATCATTTTCAATTTTGTTTTGTATTTTCATTCATTTATTTTTCATGATGTTCTCCCTTTATTTTTTCCCAGATATTGTCTTCTTCATCTTTCTTTATCAAAGATGGATTTACAAAACTGATCCTAAAAGAATAAATGAATTTGGTTTCTCGGGAGAAATGGAGAATCCTCCGGCTCCTGTGGATAGTCTTCAAAATGAAAATGTGAAGAGTATAGAAGATAAAAAAGAAGATTGATCTTAGCTATATTAATAAGTGTTGTATGAAATATTAGAGACCAACTGTTCGTTATATTTTGTGTAAATTTTTACCGTCCTCGGTATTTATTTGATATTTTTAATTTTATATGCTTTATAATTGAGTGATTAAGATAAATTATATTTTTGTTTATTTTTGTGAGTGGAAGTTGGCGAATCATTTTGAGTTTTAGTGAGAATTGACAGAGAACAAGCCAAAGATTCAGAAATGCTCCTTTATTCAAAGCGATATTGTTTAGTGGGAGTTTCAAATTGTCATTGAACAACTGAAGTGGAGGGTTACCTTTATTGTAAATTTTAATTTTATGGCCTAAAAGCTGCAATTAGTTATTTTTCTTCATGAAATTTGGTGTATCACTTTTAAATGTATACCTGTGTACCATAAGTATGATACTGTAGAAGTAATTTTCCTTTTCTTCTTTTCTTTCTCTTTAATGTGTGAATAATTTATTCTGAATGAATATTGGATTCATGCAAGCTGTTTACTACATGAAATTTACTTAATTAATCTACTTTATACTGATTGCATCATAGAAAATTAATGACTAATAAAAATTTATGTATTGTATAGCACACCATAGTAATATTTTATTTTTAATTATTCCAAATACTTTACCTTTAGTTGAGTATAGTAATATAAATCTGTAGTTATTTATGTGTTACCCGAATATCTCACCATATTTTGAAGTACTAGGTTTTTTTTTGTTTTTTTTTTTTTTTTTCTTCCTCCTCCCAGTTAAGCCACAGATCAATGTATAGTCATTGTGTGCATATTTGATAATCTATAATATGATACATTATAGGGGTGCCTAGCTAGTAAAAAGTATTTATTTTCATGTCAATCACTTTTGACTTATGAAAATTCTTAATGCTGAAATATTATTCAGTATTATTACAATTTTCAAATAAGGTTTTCCTTTACATCAATTCATATATTTTTAGTATCTTGTTCATACATTTACTGGACAATAATGATCCTTTTGTATACAATTAAAACATTCCTTTGTAACTTTGTTATGTTTTTTATGAGATTTCTGTTATTGCCTTATCTTTTAATTTATAAATATAAAGCATGTAAGTATTGTAAATTAAACTACATCGGACACTAATTGTATACCTCAAAAATTGGGACAATAAATAAAATGCCCCATATAAAGAATATAAAAAAATAATTTATTGATTCCCTATTATAATCCTCTAATAGCTTCTTCATTCTCTAAAATTGTTTATTCAAAAAATAAATGAGTATTCTGCTTTTAGGTAGAATTTTACAAAGTCGAAAAAAAATATACTTATTTCTTTTTGAGTTACCATATTTATTAACATCTGAACACTTTCTTATTTTTTAGGCTTATAAAACCTTGGAAATTGTGTGCTTCTTTTTTTCTGGTAGTAATGGTATCAAAAACAAAATGTATTTTCGATAGCTTCTGAATATCTCAATGGAAACTGACAATGCAATGTAAAATTATTACAAAACAAATGCTGAAATATATACTTTAATTTAAAAATATGTAATGTATTATCATTAGATGATTTTAGTTGGGATTCAGTCAAGGTAGATCCAAAAAAAAACCTATTTAACAAAAGTGTATTTTTGAAAGGATTATCTGCCAACGTTTCGGCTTACATTGTAAGCCATCTTCAGGGCTGTCTATCATGAAGATGTCCTGTCCCCAAGTTCACCTTTCCATGACTATTTACCAGCCATGGTAATTTATCATCATATTTCAAGCATATTACTTTGATATTTATAGAAAAATTTGCTTATAATACAATATATTAGAGTCTAAGCTAATACTTAATATTCAATATTAAATTTGTCAGAAGCAATTCAATCTAAGCAAATAATGATTAATGGTGTTAAAAGCAACACTTTGCCAAAGACAATTATTCCCTTTTTTTAATTAAAAAATTATTCAGTTCCAGAATTAATTATCCAAAAAGAAAAATGCATAATTCTGAAAAAATGAGGCTATTTAGCAAATATGGTATACCATTGAAACTTATTTTCCCTAATCATAGAATAATCTAGTAAAGAGTGACTTATCAAGTCATGTAAAATATCCTGTTCTATCATATTGAATTGATGGAAATATGCACCTTTCCTTATTTTCAAGAATCTCTCCTACAAAAGTTAATCTTGAGGAATATTTTCTTCTGTTCAATCTAGAAAGCTAGATGGATATAAAATTTAAGGGGTAACTGGGGTTCAGTCCAAAAATTCATAGAAAAAACACAATTTTCTTTGAAAATGTGCATTTTATAATATTTTCTGGCATGTTTTACATCATATTATGCAGTATTATAGTCTCACTGTGAGAAGGGATAAAAAAAAAAAAGGACAACCCGTAATTAAAACAAAAATTAACAGGCAAATATATCTGAGTGCGGTCTGGAAGAACTTGAGGGGTTTGAAAATATGAGAAAAATTTAGTCCTTATGGTGCTGCCTAACCCATTATCATCCAAATCGTTTTATTACATTTTCTTTCAGCTATTTAAAAAAAGAACAAAAGAAAGAATTGTCCTCTTAAGAATGAAGCATACTTATTGAGGTATATTAAAATACCCTTTCCTCATTTGAGCACACAAGGGTGTTTAATTAATTAGGATCCATAATAATAATATAATAGGATATGTTTTGGCTTAATTGTAAGCCATCTTCAGGACTCTTGAAATACAATGTCATAAGAAGAAAAAAACATAAAAAATAAATGATTTACATTATTATTACATAGAATTGCTATAACTAAATGTAATGTAATATCAGAAGTATGTAGAAAAATTCAAAATACAAAAAAAAAAAAAACAATTCACCACTCCAATTCAAAACTCTCCATTTATGAATATAATAAGTTTATTTTGCATTCCCTTTCTCTTAGGCAATGGGTTCATATACTTCCTTTGGGAGAAACATTTAAAATCCTCAGGGAAATAACTACATTTATTGTCTTTGAATATTTGAAAGCTGATTTCATATTAAATAAAATTAATTATGTAGGAGATAGTCCACTTTAGACCAATTTTTACACTATCTTTGACCAGAAAAGATAATTATGGTGTCTTCAATATCATTCACCATTGTGATTCCATCTTGATCTACTTCATCCTCACTGATATTCTCCTCATCAGCTTGCTCATCTGTGTCTTGAAGCAGTGCTATGATATCTATAACTTTAGAGGAAAAAAATTAATTATTTCAGGACAGACATATTGCAAAACACAAAAGCTATTTGGATCTATCTTGACCCAACCCCAACAAAAAAACATTAATTATAAATTACAATGTTTCCTGGAGATCTTACAAGTTTATTTCAACCTTTGATTGAATCCATAAATAAATTATTTAAAGGGTTTATGAAGAAAAGCAGATGAAATTGAGGCAGTTAGAAGTTGGTCCAAATTCAACACAAGAGAACTCTTTTACCAAATGTATTGAGTAGATTAAGTTTTCAATTAAAAAATTTTACATGAAAACATTAGTGAATTATTAAGAAGTGTGATATTAGCTATGGTATGATTCTAATGACGATTTTTATTTGAAGAATTAGCTATACTGAAGATTTTCTGATAAATCTTTCCACGGGTTTGATATGAATTGTTGCCTGATATAGGTGTATTTTTGGTTTTGCAAAAATACTTGAGATGCAAGCCCATCTCATCAGTAAAAAAAAAATGTACAAAACACTTATTCTATATGTTTTATCATTGCGTTATTTTGTATACCTGAGAATCATCGACCCTTACAAGAAGCAATGAATACAATAAGGATCAGCAGACTTAAATGGACTCCACAAGAATAGATGAGAGTAATGTTTCTAGGAAATTGCTAGAGGAGCAGATGTACGGCTAGCGATGACCGAAGATGATATGGCGTTTAAACTTATGGAAGAGTTCAACTGGCCGTCAGGGATTGGAGAATGGCAGTTCAACTGAGTGAAGACTGGCGTACTATGTCCGAGGAAGTCAAGACCCACACAACGGTTACAGCAGTTTGAGAAACTGAAAGGTGATCAAGAAACAGCCATCAGCGGCTGAATATCAGCATTCAACGCGATTTTGCAGAGTCACTTTTGTCTGAAGAACTTTCTTATATTAAAACTTGAAACGAATCTGGGCTGTTTTATAAATGTCTTCCCATTCGGACTATTGCGTTTGAAACAGAACTTCCAGTTGCGGCTCACGAAGGCATCAAGGATAAGACTTATGTCCTACTGCAATGTGTCTGGTTGATACAAAGTTTTCTGAAAACTGAAGCTAAGGGGCTGTCAGTTGGTAATAATTGACAACAAGTGTTTTCTCAGCAAGAAATAAAAAAAGAATGACTCATAAATAAAAAAAAGTGGGAAAAAACCATAATCAAAAAGATAAAATTGCTCTGCGCAATTTTAAATTCGTATAATTAATCCTGAGAACACTTTTCTCCTATTTATTTTTTTCATGTAAATATTTACTGTACTGTAAATATTTTTACTCTTGTTTTATTCATAATAAAATCAAGTGTTTAAGCTACAAATTTGTTTCAGTTTAGAAGACGGCGAATTATCCACGATACCCGGTTCCGAGGATAATCAATTTACTTATTCTTAAATATCGTCCTTCATAAGCGTTTCTCTTAAAAATGCTATTAACATTAATTTTAGAAATGTTACGGGCAAAGAGTCACTAATAATTATAAACAAAGATAAATGTAAATTAATTTATTATAACAAATAATTACATCTAACAATCAAAACTACTGCCCTTGATGACTAATAAACCAATAAATAAAAAATATAAATTACTTAAAGCTAATAAATTAATTAATTTGTACAAATAAATGAAATGAGCTTATTTACAAAGAAGCCTCAAGATAACATGCCTATTACTGTCACTTATCAGTCTACTGTTACCAGTACTGCAGTCTATGACCAGATCGAGCTTTGAGGTACGCGCTCTGTCACGAAATCTGCCTCTGAAAAACACTAACTTATTACTGGCTCGGGGGGCAGAATGCGTCGAGACTTTTATAACTTCGTGAAAGGGTCTAGAATATTCTCATCAGTGTTTCTCAGTAACTCTACTCTCATCTCTGACCAAAGAAAGCAGATGTCATCCTTCTATTGGCCCTTTCCAGTACAGGTCTGGTCCCCCGCCACCTACTTTACTTGTCTTTAACAGAAAATTATATCTTGCACCTATCATGTTGTAAAAAGTTTTTTGTAGCTCCAATAAAAACAAAGATATCTATACTATAACTTTTGGTCTTCCTTAAAACCCCTCTTTTTCCCATCTGATTTAAACTTGAAACTATTAGTCATATATAAATTCTATAAATACCTATTTTCTAATATTAATATTAATGAAATTATAAAAATAAATATATTGATCCCCCCCCCACCCTACCAGATTTCTATAAAACAGATTACAAAATGCATACAGAACTCTTAGAAATCAAGCTCTACAGTTCTCGAGAATTACTTCAATTATATTTTTCATATTTTTCTGTAAAAATGCATTAACATAATAAATTTAGTTTTTTATTTATTAAGAAACAAATAAATCATTAAGTACTTAGTGCATTATTATAAAATATTATTGAATTTATTTTTAGATATAGTTAATTCAACTGCAGAAATTATCAATAATTGCGGTGAAATAATAAATTATAGATACAATTTTCTAAAAGTGCCAGATATTCATCAGTTTTCGGTGAGTAGTGAAAGTGTGGCTAATATAGTGATTTGTGGAAAGCCCGCTTACCCTATGGGAGCGCTGATGTGAGTCAATTGTGAGAGTCAAGCTAGGTGAGGTAGACAATCTGAGTTATTTGTTAATTCAACATTTGTTCCTTGTTTGGAAGCTCTGGTGTATGATCGAGTGTCGTTGTAAGTGATCTTATTTACTGTGAACACACTTTTGACTAGTTAATTTGCTATTGGTTGCTTGCTCTAAATCAAAATATGAAATTGCGCTTCGCCAAACGCCATGTTCATTTAATCTTGCGCCCTATTTTTTTTTCTTATTATTTGGTTTCCTTGTAAAATCGAAAACCACATATTTATTAAATTAGAGATTAATCTTAGTTCTTCTTTTTTAAATTGAAGTTATTCAAAAAGAGCTCTCAGAACATACATAAGTTAGTTATACTGTATTTCATTGCCTACTTAGTGTCAATTTATTTCCATTAGCAAAATGTTTATTTTTGAGTGTTATTTATATTTGTCCATCCATTATTCTGTTTGAGCCGAGATGCTTACAGATATTTTGTTTTATTTAAATATAAGTAAACAGTTTTGTTTATATTATCAAATGCTTTGTTTTTATCTTTATATTGTCTTTATTAAAATCGTTTGGTCCTTAATTATAGCTGATTGGTGTTTATGATAATTTTTATGATCCAGATGGAATTTCTAATCTGATAAGTCTAGTTTTTCCTACTACCTGCTTATTCTTGTACCTTGTCAACCTTACCTTCCCCCACCATTTTGTTCTCCAATCACAAATTTCTCCTGCAAGCATCAGTTAATCCTGTCTCTTCCAAACCTCAACTGGAACACACTTGTGGAAATTACTTATTAACTCAACCATTTAATGTGAGTTACTGCATTACAGCTTTTATTGAATATGAAAATGTATATACTTTTGTTAAACATTATTTTGCTATTATTGATTGAAGTTAAGATTGTTGATAATGTCATTCATCAATCACCTTTAATTTTTACTTCAATATTTTAAAATAAAATTATAAAGTTAGCAAGAAGCATCCTTTACAGCTTAACAGTTATGGAAGTAGCATGATGGCTTACTATTGGACTTTTATTATTAAAATTACCATGTAAAATCTGGAGGCATTGCATTTTAATTGCAAAACCGATTTAGTTGTTTTCATTTAATTAGAACATTATATTGGTTTTTAAAAAGTAAAAGGCTTTTAATATTTGTATAATTTCAGTTGTATTATATTTCTAATATTGAGGCTTTGAGATGTTTAAATAATTATTTAGTGAACAATTGCTGTAGAAACATTTTTCAGTGTCTGTCTCGGTCTTAAAACAGTGATCGACTTATAATGAAAATTTATAATATATGATCTTTTTATTGTACAGTTTATTTAATAGATTTATTTTATTTAATAGCATATGTTTTATAACCAATCATTATTTTAAAATTGTTTTCTATTAAATTTAAAAGAAATCAAGCTGTTTGAAACTTGACAAGGAAAAGTGAACATTTTATCATTCTTCCTTAATCGATAGTGATATCTTATCTTTTGTCTATTGTATACTAATATTCGAGAATACGGTTTTTGTTAACTTTCTTTGAAATTCTAGATAAATGACCTGTCCATATTTTTCATGGAGATAAAATGGAAAATGTGACTTTTGTAATCTGTACACACGAGTAATCAATATTTGTGTGATCGTAAACATGAGTCAAGCAAAATTTTCAGTTTTTCTGTTACATTTTATTTCTTTTGAATTATAAAATTCTGTGTGTGTGTGTGTGTATATATGCTGATATACAGCTATATATATATCTGTATATTCGTTGCCAGTCTGTAGTGCCTTTAAATATGAAACCTTTCATAGTATCTGGAAAACGTTTTATGTATTATAGATCTTCCATGTTGCATATCTATAAGAAACCTTATGCTTTTACTAAAGTATTCAATTATAATTTTATAAAGTTATTTTTCTAGTAGATGTTGCCACTTGAATTTTATTAATTTGATTTTCTTCCAAAAATGATATTTTTTATTATTTTTACCTATTTTGCCCAGGACAGAACTTAAACCTATGTGCTATGCTTGTGGACCCAAGAGTATCTTTTTGGCTGAGCCGGCACCTCAAAAATAATTTGTAAAAAAATATTTCCCAAATAAAATTACTGTTCATGATAAAAGTAATTCTTATTCATAAATAATACTTATTCTACTAGAAAAATAATTCAAAGTATCGATTAGTCTTGAACAAGTGGTCCAGGTGACATAACGCCCCCTCTTACCATCATGATAGGCCTGAAGATGGGTATAGTATAATAAGGTTAATTATTGTCAGCAGGTAATATGAAATACATCGCTTTATTAGATACAAGTATCTTACTTGTAGTTGTGTATATTTTTGCCAACTGCCTTTTTACTCACACAGACACACACATATTTATATATAGCATTTGTTTACTAAACAAAATAAAAATTAAATACTTAATTCACTTTTTTATTTATTTACTAATTGAGTAAAATTTGTTTCAGGTGCTTCTGTGCTTGTGAATTGTCGTTTTTTGAATTTTACTGATAATGGACAGTTTTTATAAGTGACTTATTAACTTTAAAAGACTTATTTAAAGTAGAATTTAAGGCGTTTTAGCCTTCTTTTATTTATTAGGATTTATTAAATAATCTATAATTTAAAGTTAATTTCATTTGTGAAAAGTACTTAAATATACGAGTGAAAAATGATGACAGAATCACAGTTCTCTTCCAAGACTGTTTTGGGAAATGCAGCAACTACATTACAAAATGTACAGAAGCCTTTGGCTAAAAAGATGTAAGTTTCTTGTTAATTATACTAAATCAGTTTTGTATTTAATTTAGCTTTAATATGAAATTGTTATTCCAATTAAGGATAAATTACTAATTAAAATGAATTATTAAAATTTTTAAAAATAAGGATATTTTCATTTAATTTGTCATTGATTATAATGTGGTGTGATTTAAACCTTTTTTCTTTTCACTTGAATTATACTTAATTCCTCTGATAAATTTCTTAATAAAATATGGGTGGAAACTATCATAAGATTATGAAACTATTGTTTTCAGTTCAGATTTCAAAATAGATCTTTTAATTAAATCTTTTAAACCCAAAAATTGCATTTATAGATTTATTCATAAATAATTAATAGATAGAATTATAGTCTGTAGGTAGTATATATCTTGAGTGAGCTGGCTTATTTATTTTATAATGATTTGACAATTATTGCTTTTATAAGAAATTAGACACACAGTGTACTAAAAAGTATTTTGCTATAGCTGTTACAAAAAGAAAGAACAATTTCTTATGGAGTTTTTCAAATAAGCATAATGGAGTTTTTACAGTACATTAAAAAACTGATGATATAGGCATTTTCCTTTTATTTATATCATTTACATGATGTGATTTTTATAATTTAAATTAGACAAAAAGATAAGTGTTCTATTTAATTTAATAAATTTATTCTACTTTTGAAATATTGTTTCTAATACCTAATAGGATAGAGATTATTTCCAAACATTATTAAGGCATTCTGTGGAGTCAATTTTAATTTTATGAAGATAATCTTCTGAAAGAAATAAGTGCAAAATTTCTTAAGGCTACTATAGAATGAAAGGAGGTCAATGGGTCATGTGGTGTATGGGTTCATCAATAGTTGAGATTCGGTTAGGAAAGGAATTAAGAAACTTAATTCTCTGAGTGTCTGGCAAGCCAGGCCATTCTATTCCCCTAACTTACCAGATATTCCCTATTATGATCATCACCTGTCATTGCAAGCCAAGACATTTGCATTAAATAATAAATTCTTGTTAATTTTTTCATATGCTACTTTATTTCTAAATTCCTTTCTGCTTCTAAGGAACCTATAACTACAAAACTCAAATAAAAATGGAAAAAAGTTTTTTTTTGGGGGGGGGGGACTTAAAACAGTTTGAGCAAATATATTCTAAAATCTAGATAAAAGCTTTTTTACAAATTGTTTGTTCAAATTATATTGATATATATTTATTTATTAATCAAATTTATGCATTCTAGTGTCAAAAATCTGTAAAATAAAATAAAAAAACAATTTTGGTTATTACTATTATCAAGGTTCTTTTTGCATACTGTTATTTGAGTTGGTTAATGATTGGATTCAATCAAGGGGAGAAAGGGTTTAGGCCAAGACAAATTTAAAAAGTTNAAGAGTCCATTCCAAATGAAAATTATTGAAAAATCTAGCAGTTCAAAAAATTGAAATATTTTCAGTTTAAAATTTTATTAAAAAATTTAATTAATATAGAAAAATATTCAAAACATTTCTCATTGTTTATCGTTAAATTGTTCATTAAATTTATAAAGCATAATTGAATTTTTGGTCAATGCTTTTTATTATTTTTATACCAGTAGCATCTATTTAACATTATTCCCTTTTGGCTATGTAGCATAACTTCTGTACAGTAAAATTCATTTTTCTATAATTAGTTCTATTTCACTAAGAGCTAATAATATAGCCTATGGTTATTACAGTTAATTGATAATCTACTTCACTCTCTATTAACAATAGATTTTCTGAATGTTTTTTCTCTAGTACCTGATCATCTTCAACTTGAAATTATTTAGATAGATGCTTTTGTAAATTTTTTAATAAGAGAAGTTTTTTTTAAAGACTAATTGTTAAGAATGCTCTATTCAAACCTGTCTTAAGTTGATATTATTAAGTAAATTTAGAAAGGTCAAATGTATGCTGCAGTTAATATTAATACAAAGGTTAATAGATTGCATTGATCATACAAAGATCTAATAGATGATGCTTGGGATGCCTCAGTCAATGCAGTTTGATGAGTAACAGGAGTTTAATTAAAATTTATCATGACAGTTCATATTTCAATATCAGTGAATAGATTTTATTTGGAATTGGTTTACAAGATGGACAATTTATTTCTGAAAAGAATGTCTAAACTTTGATATTTTTCTTATCAGTATTTAAACTTACCTAGCCTGGTATTTAATGCCCTAAACTGGCTCTTCCTCTGACCACATAAGGAGCATCGCTTAAATAACCCCCACCAATTAAAATTTTTTTTTTTTAATTTCAGCTACTACATATTATTAAAAGTATTTTAAAGCATGGGTTTCCTAGTATCTTGTGCTGAATTCCATGAATATACATTTTTTAAGAGCAAAAGAAGATTCTAAATATTTATAGTTATTTTTGGTTTAAAGAAACTTTATTAAACTTATTTATTCTGCCATTAAAGAAATATCCATAAGTAGACAAAGAAAACCTTTTTGAGGCTTTGTCATTTTTGAAGATTGAAGAGACGCAAAAGAACATAACTTGCCTTAAGCAGCTTATTGATGTCCAAAGGAAATCAATCATTGCTAGAGTCTATGTAGACCACACTAAATCCATTCATTAAATTGAAAGTTAAACCAGTTATTTTGGAAAATGCCAATATATTACCTGTATAATATAATGTATTATCTCTATATCTAACTATGTGGTGCTACAACCCTTGTGGGGTCTCCTCCAACATATTCCCTATGTTTTGCTACCATACTCCAATCCCTTGAGGCCAGGAGTAGTCCAGTATTATCCTGGTATAAGTAATAAAATAATGAACTCTACTTTCAAATATATTGTATTAAGGTAGTAAGCAGTACAAATTATGTCAAAGAATATATTTCTCTCTATTTTTGTCAGCAGTTACTTTCTGGCATTCCTCGTCGAATCTTGGTGTTTTCTGTTTCGTGCTTCAAAGCTTAATACTTTTTCTGCAGATTCAGACATCTTAGATTAATGTCTTCTGAACTTGTCCCTCCTCTCAGTTTTTCCTTACTTTTTTGTGGAAAATGCCCTAAGTATGTCATCATCCACAAAATGTCACAGAACAGATACTTCAGCTCTTTTGTTAAGCAAGTTACTAGCTTATTGACAAAGAATTCCACCTGCTTACTAAACTTTATTGAATATCTTAATTTTATCCAGGATATGTAACCTTGGATTGATGACATGAAATTTTCTATGGACCGAGGTAATCATGATGTGGTCGGTTTTTATACCTTATGTAATAAGAATAAAACAAGAAATTTTATTCTGGAAAACCAGTGTTTTCATCCATTCATAGTGTAGGTATTGTTTGGACTCAAAAGATTAGACATAAAGTCAAATTGGTTCACGTAGGCTTCCATGGTCGTCAGATGTATGTACAGTTTCTTCTTCCGGGTTGGACTGTGTCAAGTTGTTGATAGTTGCCGAGCTTTCGCACATCCTCTGAAGGCTTCTTCAGGGCTGAATAGAGAATAAGAGCTGTTTTCAAATCCAGGGGTACTTATACCCGTCGTGGTCCGGTCATTGGGCGAAGCCTGCCTTCCCATTGGTTGATACTGTGTTCTGGTGGCTGGTTTCTGGAGTAGTCAGGTGGCTGGTCCCTGATTGGTTGGATCCTCTTGTCAATTAGCGCTGGTTTCCAGTTTTTGCTCAGTCTGTATCCGTCATCTCTGTTTATATTTTTCGGATTCTTGGTTATTTTGATGGCTTCTCTGATGATTCTTTGACACGGTCCAACCCTGAAGAAGAAACGGTAAATACTTCAGATGACTGTCGAAGCCTACTTAACAGCTCTTGTATTACAAACTTTTTTTCTAACTCCGTGTCATTTCATATCTGACAATAACTCCAATTGGAAATACTTAAGGAGGTTAATTATTTTTAACCCCACCATCATGGTGTTATGCAAGTAAATACATACCGTGAAAGATTCACTTTACAGTTTAAATTGTATGTGAAAAATTATAGATTTCTTCTCAAACTTAAGAATATCTGTTAATTAAATAACTTATTTTTATTATTTTAATTATTGAGTATTCATTTGTTTGTAGAGAACCTGAAGATAGTTGGAAAGCAAAATTAAAAATTCCTCCAGTAGACAAAAGAAAAAAAACAAGTGTAAGTATCTACAGTATACAATTTTTTAATGCATCTTAGTCTTAAGTTTTTAGCTGCCAATAGATAGTTTTGTGGCATTAATGACGAAAAAGGTCTGTCTGTACCTCCCAAAAAAAGAAAAAAAAAGCTCAGTTGAAGCAGAGATAGAGTTCTATGCTTTTATTGTATTGTTAACTACATGAAATATGTCTAGAAAAAAACATCAATGGAGTAGATGATACTTAAAAACTTAAACTCCTACTGTAGTTTATAATTTATCTGTCATTATAAATTGTGTAGTTTGTATTTGTGAAGTGTCAATTTTATGATCTATCAAAGTAAGTACATAAATTTGTTTTTTACAGTTTTAAATTTGCCAGTATTTCACTCTATTCCAGCCCTTTAGTCTTGTTTCATATCAAGAATATATTACATGTTTTGAGAAGTGTTCTGCTTATCCTCTCTCTTTTCCTCCTCCCTCTCTCCTGTTCCTAGTCCTAGTGTAACTTAAATAACTCAACCCCTTTGTGGCCACTATATTGGTAGTTTGTACAATTTTGTAAGGAAAATTTCATTTATTAAGTTATCTTATACTTTGCAATATTTTTTTTTAAATAGTAATTTATATTTCTCTTGTCTCAGTAATCTTATTTTTTGAAGGTATTAATTTCAAATTTTGCGTAAGGCTTTCATACTTTGCCATCATTTGTAAAAAAGGAAGATTTTTTTTATATTTAAATTTCTTTCAAAGTTAAATTATATTAAAAGAAAAAATTAGTTTTTGAAAGAAAGAAAATAAACTTTATTCTGGGACTAACAGAGTCCCCTTGAATAACATTAGATGAATTTTACAAATGCCTTTTCTGGCTCAAAAAATATACATTAATATGAATAAATAAAACTAAAACTATTTATAAAAATAAGTTGTGAAAATTAAATAAATACTTTAACAAAAATAACATTTCCTCGAGTCTGATATTGTATGTTAATAATCAATAACAGTATGATTGGGGAAAGATAAAGAAAAAAAAAACAAAGAGTGAGTTTATAACCGGTTTATAAAAAAAAATGCAATGTGAAGTATACAATTAACGAAAACACCAACTCACACTAATTCCATTATTTCACATACAATCCACACAGGCATAAAATTCATTCAATTTTTAATAAGCAAAATTCACAGTTAGGAAGATTCAGTTTGGATGGATAAAAAATGTTGAAAAAGGAGGGGTTTGAGAATTAAAAGAGAAGGAGCACGTCGAAGGGTAGAGAGTTCCAAAGGCTAGCTGCTCAAGCTAGGAAAGAGTGGCGAAATGAAGCAGTTCTATAAAAGGGAGTGTAAAGATCAGAGGTACTAGATCTAGTGTCGTTTGAAGGTAAGGAGTTCATAAATGTAAGGAGACAGTATTCTGAGGAGGAGGAGATGTGTGGAGACAGTATTATAAAGGAAGGAACGAAAGAAGTAAAGTCTGCGATAGAAAGGAAACAACCATTTTAAATCTGTATGTAGGCTGGTTATTCGGGAATTCCTAAATGAGCCGAAGACAAACCTAATGTAACAGTTTAGGAGACACTTTAGTCTGTCATGAAGCCAACCCAAGACGCTTTAAAGACAAATTTTTTCCTTGTCTCTTCCAATTAAATCTCTGAATTTTATAGGTACATTAGGCTGACACAATTACTTTTAAATGGAATCCAGGACGGTAGGGCCTAGCTCATGGGCAGGTACTGGTATCTTCCATGAGTAACACCCATAATACTTGACCTTTTCTGGGATGGGCTTGAGAAATCTATTACCTCTATATGTCGTAGGTTGACTAGCTAAAGTGAAAAAAAAATTTTTTTTCCCATTTGCCATATCTGGTAATCCCACCCTATTGGTCTCTGGTAATCACTCATCCTGGAGGTAAATTTTTTGACCATCAAGTTTTATTAAGGTAGTACCAATAAACTCCCAAATTCCTGATAACCTCTTCAACAAACTCCTTTCATTTTACTTTTCAAAATGATATTCCAAATTTCAGAAGAATAACTAATTGTTCCTAGGCCTATTGAAATCAATAGTAAAGGTAAACATCCCCCCCCCCCCTCTTGATTTTCAATTTCTTTATGTAACTTCTAAAATATTTCTTTTGTCAATAAACATATCTGTGCAGAGTTTCATAACTCTATACTAAATTAACTTTCTGGAGTTAATGAACTACAGTTTGGCATGCCTTAAAACATAATAAAATGAAAAAAATAAACTATGATTATACCCACTGTATTGAAAACTCTTTTTTTCTCACGCTCGATTTTTTGGTAAATGCAATTCCCCTAATTTTATTCTTCAGATTTTGTTCTATAACAAAGTTAGTCTTTCAATTTACATTATTAAGTGATATGCCAAATTATATTAAGAAAAAAATTGAAACTTCTAGGCAATTTTTCTATATAACTCCTAAAATATGTCTCTTATAAATAAAAATACTAGCATTGAGTTTCATTACTCTAAACTAAATATCATACCTGCTGCATCAAAAACTTCTTTTACTCAAAGTTGACATTGCAGGTAACCCACACTTCTATTAGTTTGATTTTGTTGAGTAACAGACCTAATCTTTCATTTTGTATTGTACAGCTATGTTTAGTCGGCTTTTTTGCCTTATTTGATTTTCTTATTTTAGGATGTAACAGATACAAAAGGAAATGAGTTCGAAGAATTTTGTCTGAAAAGGGAACTTCTTATGGGAATTTTTGAAAAAGGTTGGGAGAAGCCAAGCCCCATTCAAGAGGCTAGCATTCCAATTGCCTTGTCAGGAAGAAATATTTTAGCTAGGGCAAAAAATGGAACAGGGAAGACAGGTGCTTATTCTATACCCGTGCTGGAACAAGTTGATCCTGCAGTTGATCACATACAAGGTGTGTATATGCAATTGATTAATGACTGCATGTTGAGGTTGAGACAAGGCAGAAGCTTAAATGCTATAGCAAAAATCCTTACCTATACATTCTGTATTTGTTTACACAATTACCCCTTTCTATTTTTTGACCTTGTTATTTAACCCAAATTAATTCAAATAACCAACAATTTACATAGCTAATGAATAATTTGGAACTTTTTAAATAAGATGAGCTTTATTTACATTAAAATAATATTTTAGGGTTTAACCAAGTGTCCTAACAGTCCTAGTCCATCCATTTAAGAGTTTTGGATGAGACTGATGTGGCAGTGAAAGATTACTGGTGAGACTGAAACATTCGTTCTTCCTATATGAGTTAATTCATATTGGTGAGGCTAACCTCGTTTAGAGCAATATACAGATGTAGTAGTTTTGTTCTAACAACTGATTTTTTTTGTCTTTTTAATAATAAAAATCCCTTACACTATTTTATAACAAAAGTAAAGAAAATAAGGAGTTAGGTTGACAATTTAGAAGTAGAGTTTTCAATATTTTCTATGTTTTGAAAGCATCTGAACCTGAAGAATTTTTATGTGAGTAATCACAGAAGTAATAGCTTGAAGCAAACAGTTATTCAGTAATGAATATGCTTCCTTTATTTTATTTTAAAAAAGTGATCCCTTGTCTTTAGGTATAGCATATAAATTATTCATGTTTCCATATCTACACTTTGACTCATTGTTAGGAAAACTTTTCCTAAGGATAATTGAGTATTCCTGGTATATTTTCTTTGAAATTTCCATTTTATTTATTTATTATTTTTCTAATTGATTTTATCAAATACTAAGAGGATTTTTGTTATTCTTTTTTTTTTCTTCAGCACTCGTTATTGTTCCTACAAGAGAGTTAGCTCTACAGACTTCACAGATATGCATTGAGCTTGCTAAACACATGGATATTAAAGTTATGGTTACCACTGGAGGAACTAACCTCCGTGATGATATATTGAGGATCTTCCAAAAAGGTAGGAGGGGAACATTATATATATACATACAACTTTTTTTTTATTTATTGCTAAAATTTGATATTAATTTATCTTTTATTCTCTTTTGGCCTTTTTATAGGCTTGATATACTGTAATGTATTACAATAGTAGTATTAATTTGCAATTTATGTTTATTTTTAATTTTATATAATGAAATTCTTTCATTCTTTTCCAGTACAAGTTATCATAGCTACTCCAGGACGTATTCTGGATTTGATGGACAAAAAGGTAGCTTACATGGACAATTGCCGAATTCTTGTGCTGGATGAAGCAGATAAACTGCTTTCCCAGGACTTCAAGGGGATGTTAGATAGTGTCATTGCCCGACTGCCCAAGGATAGACAGATACTTCTTTATTCTGCAACTTTCCCACTAACTGTTAAACAGTTCATGGTTAGATTTTTGTAATGTTCATTTTTTAAAAATTATAAGCCATATCTAATATTTTAATGATTTTATAGTTTTTAAAACTATATTCTATTTCTAGCTTCTACGATAATTTAGGAACAGCTTACAAAAAATCAAGTTTCAGTCATAATGTATCATATACTTCTGATCCGATACCTCATCTCTTATCCTTGGCCCAGTATACTGGCAATCCTATTATGTTCATCTTGGAGAATCCACTTGCCTGAATGTACCCTCACTCTCAGAGTACATCCTTAGCTTGCTTTCTGAGAAAAACCGAGCTAGGAGAATCTGGCAGCATTCTTGATACTTATCTGATAAAGTAAGACTAAACCAACTGATTAGATAATATCAAAACAAACTAAAAGTATATAACATTAAATTTGCAGATTTCGCTTATAATCATCACTTGATGAAGATCACTTTACATAGCTAAACTAATTATAAATCATCCTACTCTTTTCCATCTGCTCTGTCATGAAAATGGATTATGGGGAAGACAGATTGAGAAATCGCCACCTCCTTTTCGCCAAATCCTTTCTTCTGTCTTCCTTCACCATGAAGATATTCTAGAGCCTGACCTTATTTCAGCTGACCCCCATCCTAAAGAAGTATCCCTTTTTGTATAATTTTTTTCTGACAAAATGATTCACAAGAAAAGTAAACCTTTTCCACTCTCCTTCATTATATCACCCCATTTCCCTCCTATCTGCAAAGGGCAAAATTCTCTAAAAGCTACTCTTATCCCATATTTGACACTTCTTAAAATCTGTCATACCTTGGCACCAATTTATCTTCCACTCGCACCATCTGCCATCTCCTTTGCCATTTAGAGAAAAATGTACTGCTTTGGTGTTTTCCTTGACAACACTCAGACCTATAATCAAGTATCACAACTGGGCTTACTATCCAAACTCAAAGGTTTCCTACCCTCTGCCTATTACTTCATCATCCACTCCTTTTTCGCCTTAAGCTTCTTCACTATATCCTATGAACACACTTCCACTCTCTTTCCTCGACTTGATAATGTCTCTCATGGAGGAATTCTTAGTCCTATCCTTTTCATAGTCTATACTGCAAATATGCCTTCTCTCCCTACTACCTCCACCTTCAGTTTTGTGTATCTGCAGCTTTTATTTTATTTATTTTTTTTCGACAAATTTCTTGCTTCCAAACCGTCCAATTACATCTCCTCCTACTCCAAAATCTCTAGCCTTCCAAGAGGAGATTCAAAGTGAATCCTTAATAATCTTTTATTATTAATTAAAGGGGGTGAATTAAATTCTGCTCTTTTCAGTTTTTTGCCAAGCTAATACCCAGAAAAACTTACTTACTCATTACAATAGTTCATTTAACGTAACTTCTACTGTTACCACAAAAGAAATAAGCTTGTTATCCAAAGATTTGAAAAAAAATCATTATAGCTAAACTAAGTTCATATGTAAGAGAAAACAAAAGAGTCCATTCCAAATGAAAATTATTGAAAAATCTAGCAGTTCAAAAAATTGAAATATTTTCAGTTTAAATACAGTGCAGAAATTATTTGGTACTATGGTAATAGGTGACCGAGCTCCGAAGATGAAAGCACTGGTTCTTATCAAATATAGAAAAATATTCAAAACATTTCTCATTGTTTATCGTTAAATTGTTCATTAAATTTATAAAGCATAATTGAATTTTTGGTCAATGCTTTTTATTATTTTTATACCAGTAGCATCTATTTAACATTATTCCCTTTTGGCTATGTAGCATAACTTCTGTACAGTAAAATTCATTTTTCTATAATTAGTTCTATTTCACTAAGAGCTAATAATATAGCCTATGGTTATTACAGTTAATTGATAATCTACTTCACTCTCTATTAACAATAGATTTTCTGAATGTTTTTTCTCTAGTACCTGATCATCTTCAACTTGAAATTATTTAGATAGATGCTTTTGTAAATTTTTTAATAAGAGAAGTTTTTTTTAAAGACTAATTGTTAAGAATGCTCTATTCAAACCTGTCTTAAGTTGGTATTATTAAGTAAATTTAGAAAGGTCAAATGTATGCTGCAGTTAATATTAATACAAAGGTTAATAGATTGCATTGATCATACAAAGATCTAATAGATGATGCTTGGGATGCCTCAGTCAATGCAGTTTGATGAGTAACAGGAGTTTAATTAAAATTTATCATGACAGTTCATATTTCAATATCAGTGAATAGATTTTATTTGGAATTGGTTTACAAGATGGACAATTTATTTCTGAAAAGAATGTCTAAACTTTGATATTTTTCTTATCAGTATTTAAACTTACCTAGCCTGGTATTTAATGCCCTAAACTGGCTCTTCCTCTGACCACATAAGGAGCATCGCTTAAATAACCCCCACCAATTAACATTTTTTTTTTTTAATTTCAGCTACTACATATTATTAAAAGTATTTTAAAGCATGGGTTTCCTAGTATCTAGTGCTGAATTCCATGAATATACATTTTTTAAGAGCAAAAGAAGATTCTAAATATTTATAGTTATTTTTGGTTTAAAGAAATTTTATTAAACTTATTTATTCTGCCATTAAAGAAATATCCATAAGTAGACAAAGAAAACCTTTTTGAGGCTTTGTCATTTTTGAAGATTGAAGAGACGCAAAAGAACATAACTTGCCTTAAGCAGCTTATTGATGTCCAAAGGAAATCAATCATTGCTAGAGTCTATGTAGACCACACTAAATCCATTCATTAAATTGAAAGTTAAACCAGTTATTTTGGAAAATGCCAATATATTACCTGTATAATATAATGTATTATCTCTATATCTAACTATGTGGTGCTACAACCCTTGTGGGGTCTCCTCCAACATATTCCCTATGTTTTGCTACCATACTCCAATCCCTTGAGGCCAGGAGTAGTCTAGTATTATCCTGGTATAAGTAATAAAATAATGAACTCTACTTTCAAATATATTGTATTAAGGTAGTAAGCAGTACAAATTATGTCAAAGAATATATTTCTCTCTATTTTTGTCAGCAGTTACTTTCTGGCATTCCTCGTCGAATCTTGGTGTTTTCTGTTTCGTGCTTCAAAGCTTAATACTTTTTCAGCAGATTCAGACATCTTAGATTAATGTCTTCTGAACTTGTCCCTCCTCTCAGTTTTTCCTTACTTTTTTGTGGAAAATGCCCTAAGTATGTCATCATCCACAAAATGTCACAGAACAGATACTTCAGCTCTTTTGTTAAGCAAGTTACTAGCTTATTGACAAAGAATTCCACCTGCTTACTAAACTTTATTGAATATCTTAATTTTATCCAGGATATGTAACCTTGGATTGATGACATGAAATTTTCTATGGACCGAGGTAATCATGATGTGGTCGGTTTTTATACCTTATGTAATAAGAATAAAACAAGAAATTTTATTCTGGAAAACCAGTGTTTTCATCCATTCATAGTGTAGGTATTGTTTGGACTCAAAAGATTAGACATAAAGTCAAATTGGTTCACGTAGGCTTCCATGGTCGTCAGATGTATGTACAGTTTCTTCTTCCGGGTTGGACTGTGTCAAGTTGTTGATAGTTGCCGAGCTTTCGCACATCCTCTGAAGGCTTCTTCAGGGCTGAATAGAGAATAAGAGCTGTTTTCAAATCCAGGGGTACTTATACCCGTCGTGGTCCGGTCCTTGGGCGAAGCCTGCTTTCCCATTGGTTTTCAGACTGCTTCAGGTTTTTTATTCACATAGTAAGACTATATCACCAAATACCATTTCCCTTTACTGCCTGTGCTGTTTCAGCAGGGGAGAAATATTTATCGCTCTCTTAGTTCTTTTTTATCAGATTTAATCTGAATGTAGTGTATAGATAAAAGACTGCTCACCATCCAGCCTATGCGTGGGCACCAAATGCAGAATGAGATTTTCTCTTATAACATCTACTTCAAAGTTTGACTTGGTTTCTCTGCCAAGACAGAAGTGCTCTGCTCTGTTGTTGGTGGGAGCAGTTTTCTCAGTGACTGGCCTGGGTTATCTGTTGTTACTTTGATGACATCTTAAGTTACTAAACCATAAAACTCTTTAAAACCTACCGCAAAAAAAAAAAGAAATTGTTCCAGCTAAATACTTGATAATGGTTTTTTTTTTTTTTTTAGGACAAGCATTTAAAGGATCCTTATGAAATCAATTTAATGGAAGAACTCACATTGAAGGGAGTCACTCAGTACTATGCTTTTGTTCAAGAAAGGCAAAAAGTTCATTGTCTTAATACTTTGTTTTCTAAGGTATGATTATTTTCTTTACTGATCCATGTTATTTGTACCTGTTCAAATAATTTTATTTATTAATATTGAAGCATTTAATTGGTTTTATTTACAGTTACAAATCAATCAGAGTATAATATTCTGCAATTCTACTCAAAGAGTAGAACTTCTGGCAAAGAAAATTACAGAACTGGGTTACTGCTGTTATTATATTCATGCAAAGATGGCCCAAGCTCATAGAAACAGAGTGTTTCATGACTTTAGGTCTGGTCTATGTCGAAATCTAGTCTGTTCAGGTAAGCTGACATTTATTTACCGACTGTTAAAGTATGTGTGTGTAAAATATATTGACAACCAAACAAAGAAATTAATATCTATTGAGAGGGNCCAAGCTCATAGAAACAGAGTGTTTCATGACTTTAGGTCTGGTCTATGTCGAAATCTAGTCTGTTCAGGTAAGCTGACATTTATTTACCGACTGTTAAAGTATGTGTGTGTAAAATATATTGACAACCAAACAAAGAAATTAATATCTATTGAGAGGGTTTTTTTTTTTATAGCTTTTAAAAATTAAAAACATTACTGACTTAAAATAAACTATTAAATTATTTAGATGCTACTCATTTAATTTTATGATTGTTTTCATCATTTCTTGTTAAATAACCAAGATATTAGGGCTTCTTCAACTTGTTTCATTTGAATTTATATTTAAATATTTTTTAAACCTGAGTTCTTATATTAGTATTTTTTTTTTTTTTTTCCCCCAAGAACTCTTAATCAAGGTTTGCATTTAATTTGGTATGACTTGTTTGTATTATATCTGTGTAGTTTCCCATTTATTAGTTGGATTATAGTATGGCTCTGAAATTAGCTAGGCATGTTTGAATTGTAGATTCGAGTAGAATATCCTAGTTAAAAGATTTCTTTTAAACAGAGGACATGGATTGGTGAGCAAGAAAATGTTACTAATAACCGTGGTATTGTGGTACCGTTACTATAGTCATCAAGAATTTTTTTAGAGTGTTTGTTCATACATATAAGTGTGTGCGTGTGTGCGTGCGTGCGCGTGCGTGCGTGTGTGTGTGTGTGTGTGTGTACGTATACTTTTTTCCCCTTATGTCAAGAACAATTATTTGGGTTTTTAAAAAAAAATTGAAGATTTGTGACTTTTCCATTTTTCTTTCTCAAGAAATTATTATATATCATATGGGCAGGTATGAGATTGCTTTTAAAAAAAATTTTTTTTATAAGAAGAAATATATTTTGTAAAACAAAACTTAATTTCTTGATAAACTTTTCCAATCTTTCTTCAAAGATATATAATATATTTTTTTCCTGCATTGCATGTTCTTTTTAAACATTTGATGAGTTAGCATTAATTAAATATATTTTCTTCCAGATTTGTTCACCAGAGGTATTGATGTTCAAGCTGTAAATGTTGTTATCAATTTTGATTTCCCCAAGATGGCTGAGACTTACCTGCATCGAATTGGTAGGTCTGGCAGATTTGGACATCTTGGAATTGCCATTAATCTTATTACCTATGAGGATCGATTTGTTCTTCATCGCATAGAGCAGGAGCTTGGAACTGAAATTAAGCCCATTCCTAAGGTATTTAATTTCAAAAAGCTAATCTAAATATTCATAGTTTCAGGTTATTTATTAAATATTTTTACCCAAAAATATTAAATTTAAATATAATATTTTTTTTTAGTTAGTAAACAGGCTATTTTATTTTTATACCTATTTAATTATATTTCCACCAATGGTCATGTTTTAGATCTTATTCAGATTTACACTAATATTCCTGAGTCTTGTTTGAGAGTGGCTCCTACAAACAACAATTCTACTTTTTATATTTCTATATTTACTTTGAGGGTAGAGATAGACATTCCCAAGATACATCTCAAGCCCCATCTTCTTTGTTACCCCCTCTAAAATTTTCCCCTTAGATAAAATTTACCTAGTTTAGATTGAAGTTCTCATTCGTGTAGATTTATATGCTTAATGTTTCTTTACTTTTTACAATTCCCTCTTGCTGAACTTTTACAGTTCCACCCTTCCATTCTACTTTCTTTTGCTAGAAACTCGTTTCAGTTATTAAATTTTTCTAAATTATATTCGTTTCAATACTTTTTGATTGTAGTTATTAATTACATTCTGTTATGAATAATATTTTGTAATTTGATGACAGGAAATAGCATAACAAAAACAACATTTTTTTAGATGAAAAAGTACCCTG
Organism: Oncopeltus fasciatus; assembly: GCA_000696205.2. NCBI lineage: Eukaryota > Metazoa > Arthropoda > Insecta > Hemiptera > Lygaeidae > Oncopeltus > Oncopeltus fasciatus. The sequence goes on along the minus strand of KZ807636.1, from coordinate 249,307 downwards.
TGGCACCACTCTCAAATAAATAGAATCTGTATCCTCAGGAGTTTCCAAGGATATATTTGTTGGTGTCATCGAGGAGGGTTGTATGGATTACAGTTAGGGATGGGGCCTGTAAAAATGGGTTTGGAGGTATGATAGTTGATGAGTAGAAAGAGAGAAGTGGTGGGAAATTAAGGTCTTCTGCTAAATGATTATTGAAGTCATGGTAAGGGAAAAGTTAAATACATAATGAGAATATTTGTGATCATTTTGGATTGAAATAATTGAATTTTTTGCATGTTAGAAGGCTTGGCAGCACACCAGAGTTCTGTACCGTTTGTTCAAACTGGTTGCAGTTAAGTCTTTTATGTCGTTGGTTTCCCCACATTATTCTTGAGCCAATCACTGAATGTGAGAGTGATGGTGGGAATGCTGTTAAATTTTTTGTGTCAGGATAGTTTTTTTTTTTTTTATTAAGAAATTAACTTTCACATATTTGAGTTGATAGTTTTAATTCTCTATTTACTGTATTATTGCAGGCTAGTTTCAAGGTGTACTAGGTATTTGGAACCAGTTTTGGAATTGGGGTGGGAAGGTATGACAGTCGCCTTGTCTACAGTAAATAGAACAAGGAGAGTATTTAGGTGGATAGGAATGTCAGTGGTGTATAGTATGAATAGGACAGGCCCAAGCACTCTATCTTGTGGAACTCCTGCTCCATCAGAGTAGTTGAATCCTTGCCAAATCCTTAAGAAGTGGTTAGATAGGTAGGTCTTAAGTATTAGGTATGAATTGCTAAGAAGTATGGATTTGAGCACTGTATCATACTGTATAGGATGCTTGAGAAATATTAAAAAAAAAAAATTACATCGGAAACCAAAAAGGCATAATTCATTTTAACTTTTTTTTTCTGAAGACCTGGGAAGTAAAGAAAGAAGGCTGATTATCAGTTTCAATAATTATTTTGATAATATTTTAGATTTATTTTTATAGCTTGTATCTTTTGTATTTATATTTCCTATTTTAATTAGTGATTTCTATATATTTCATTAATTAGTCTAATTTTGTTTCCAGGTCATTGATCCTTCACTGTATGTGGCCAAGTTGGATGATGGAATCGAAGATTCTTATAACAAGTAATGCTCAAGCTGTAAAGCCTCATCCTCTGTTATACATAGACACTTTTATTATTACAATTTGTGAAACAATATAAAAGAAGAGCAATGTTCTTATTTTTTTAATGACTGTATGGTTAAAGAAAACAAAATATTTAAACTTGACAACCAACTAATAGTTTACTGAAAAAGCAAGTGAGGAAACTTTTAAGTTAAGAGGGATTTTTATACACAAATGTAAATATATATAATTGCCCGTATGTTACAGGCAGTAAACTGTATTATAGTAATTTCGATGTAAATAGTTTCGTAACAAAAAAAAAAAAAAAACTGCAGAGGGCATGTTTTTTTTTGTTTGTTTTTTTTATTTTGTTTTTTATTATGAAATTTGTTTTATGTGAGGAAGATAATTTAATTTATTTCATTACATGTCAAACGTTCTAGTGAATTAGAATCATCACATTGAAGAAATTAATAATATTCTGTGGATCTCTCCTCCAGGTGCGATGGAAATAATTCACCAAACCTGCTATAACACTGCAAAATCATGTGAGGAGTTTTAATGNGTCTCCTTTTTCTTTCTTTTACCCTTTAATCCCTGTAATGCACAATAAAAAATTTATTAAATTTAAAATATTTTTCTGATATAAGTCAGTGTCTGTGTGTTATTTTGTAAACCTTTCTTTAGTACATTTTAAGAAATATGGTGGTTGATTTCAGGAAGTAAGAACCTCCTACCCACTTGACCCCTGAAGTTGGTTGTCCCGAAATTTGATGTACCAATGTCCAATTATATTTTTATTTTAATTTGGGTATGCAGTAAAAAGTTTCGTTTACTGTGGAATATTAGTATTTTTTAAACCATTAATTAGTGAATTGGTTTACTTCATTACTATTCACTTTTAAAGACCCTCAATATTAAATATTTTATTTAAGTAAACTAAATCACTTTAGGTAAAAATCTAAAGGGTTATTATAACTACCAATGAATATAGAACTATCATACCTTCAGTAATCCGTCATCATTAGTTTCTGCAAATCATCTTCTGTTGGCGAGCGCTTTCGGACATTATCCATTCTCGTGGCCGAATACATGTGTTCATTAACTTAAGAAAAACCAAGCTTTGAGTGAAAATATTGAATGCCTTTCAAAGTGGAGTATTTTCACTCATTTGCTTCTCTAGGTGTTTGTTTATTTCAGAGACTGCTGTTAATGTAATTAACTCACACTTAAAAAGTGAAATAGGTGTTGAAATCCACAAGATAGAATATGTCTGCCTTTTGAATTTCAGACAAGCCAGGTCATATTTTTGGCAAAAGTTCTAAATTGTTTAGCTGACCTGCCTAGCAACCCTTTTTCATTGGGTTGTCACTTTGTCTTTTGACAAAGCATCATCTCAGCTCTTTCTTTCTTTCTTTTTTTTTTCTTTTTCTTTTTTTCTCCAGAACACACAAGTTCTGATCATAATTCTGTTAAATGATATATTCATCACTGATGGTGATGAAGAGGAAATGGGTTCATTTAATTTCCTAATAATGATAAATATTATACGTATATTTCAGGATGGTTAAAATTCTTTCACTCTTCTTAATCAAAGGAAATTAATGAACTCTTTAAAAAAAATGGGGAAATTATTTAATGATCCATCAGGATTGTTTAAAATATTTGCTTGGAGGGTATGTTTTAGATCTTATTCAGATTTACACTAATATTCCTGAGTCTTGTTTGAGAGTGGCTCCTACAAACAACAATTCTACTTTTTATATTTCTATATTTACTTTGAGGGTAGAGATAGACATTCCCAAGATACATCTCAAGCCCCATCTTCTTTGTTACCCCCTCTAAAATTTTCCCCTTAGATAAAATTTACCTAGTTTAGATTGAAGTTCTCATTCGTGTAGATTTATATGCTTAATGTTTCTTTACTTTTTACAATTCCCTCTTGCTGAACTTTTACAGTTCCACCCTTCCATTCTACTTTCTTTTGCTAGAAACTCGTTTCAGTTATTAAATTTTTCTAAATTATATTCGTTTCAATACTTTTTGATTGTAGTTATTAATTACATTCTGTTATGAATAATATTTTGTAATTTGATGACAGGAAATAGCATAACAAAAACAACATTTTTTTAGATGAAAAAGTACCCTGTGGCACCACTCTCAAATAAATAGAATCTGTATCCTCAGGAGTTTCCAAGGATATATTTGTTGGTGTCATCGAGGAGGGTTGTATGGATTACAGTTAGGGATGGGGCCTGTAAAAATGGGTTTGGAGGTATGATAGTTGATGAGTAGAAAGAGAGAAGTGGTGGGAAATTAAGGTCTTCTGCTAAATGATTATTGAAGTCATGGTAAGGGAAAAGTTAAATACATAATGAGAATATTTGTGATCATTTTGGATTGAAATAATTGAATTTTTTGCATGTTAGAAGGCTTGGCAGCACACCAGAGTTCTGTATCGTATGTTCAAACTGGTTGCAGTTAAGTCTTTTATGTTGTTGGTTTTGAATTCCTATTTACTAGTATGCTTTCCCCACATTATTCTTGAGCCAATCACTGAATGTGAGAGTGATGGTGGGAATGCTGTTAAATTTTTTTGTGTCAGGATAGTTTTTTTTTTTTTTTTTTTTTTTTTTTTTTTTTTTTTTTTTTTTTTTTTTTTTTTTT
>KZ807636.1:207748-222737 GCA_000696205.2 Oncopeltus fasciatus | reverse complement strand
GCCTAACTACATCGTCTTATAACAGTTTTCAATAAAGTGCATATTAAGAAAGATATTTAAGAATGTAATTTCCAAGTTTAAAAAATGTTGTGCGAGACCTCTTATTTTATAATACAAAAGTGCCAAATTCGGTATTTAATTAAACCCTTCTTACAACAAACCCTTGAAATAATTCATTTATGGTTGAAATTGGATGAGGAAAAGTGAGAGTTGGTTTAGAAAGAGATCAAAATAAATAATCGCAATATCTTGATTTTTAATTTGTTAGGAAAAACATTACAATAAATAAGAGGTGTAAAATATAATTTTCTAAAGTTTTTGTAACAGAAAATTTATACGAAAACACTTGATAAGAAAGAAATGTACGAATGTAATTGCAATCAGAGTGTGCTTCCCCCACCCTTCCTTCCCCGCCAGCCTTATGGTCAAATTGAATTTAGTGGTCATATTAATAAGCTTCTTGTTCTCTTTGGCTTTAAAATTACATTTCATTTACTCGTATTTGTATCTTTTTTTAATTTTTTTTTAAAACTAACTCAATTCCTTTAGTCTTGTTAAAATTATCTAAAGGTTATAATTCTATATTTATCATAATAAACTTCGATATCTGACAATCTTAATTTTTTCCAAAATGTTATTAGCAGCTTTCAATTAAGTCCTAGTCATTCGAATCTTAAATAGCTTCAACTTAAGATTTAAATGCTGTGTTATTTTTACATCTAATATTTCATAAATTGTGTATATTGTGAATCTCGGTGTATAAAAGTTGACATATTACGTCATTTTACCTACATTAATGACTAGTCAATTTTGACAATCGGATTAGCCTGAATAGGATTTCCGTATAAAAAAATTTGAAGTTAGTTAATTTTTCAAATATGTGTATTAATAAATAATGCTTAGAGAATGTCATATGATGAGTTAGTATTATGAAAAAAGCATATTTTAATAGACATTAAAATACATAAGAAAAATAAAATAATGTTTTTGTTTGGCATTTAGATATTCTATGTCCATTCTTATATCGCAAAATGATTACAATATAATAATATGTGATATCTAATAAATGGGTCGTTCATTATTCAGGAATAAATGTTGAGTTTCATTCAAGTCAGTTTAACTTCGTGGGCATGCTATTGATAACATCTGAACTCTCAATTTACATATGGACTATGTTTTCGACAGACTTAAAGAGAATCGAAATAAATTTCAATAAGTTACTCATTGCAACTCTATAATTACAATTCTTTGGGTTACAATAATAACATAAAATTAAGATTTCTTTAGTTTCTTTTAATGCAATGTTGACTAACATTTATTGACCCATCTCATTCTTTAAACAACTGTCATGACTTACTTAAATAATAGTTATCTCTACAGCTACATTCTTTCTAAAGATATTATTGTACTTGTATCGTATTTTATTTAAATGTCTTTAAATTCACAAATTGTCTTCCTTGAAATGTTGTTTGAAGAACGATGGATTATTTAGATATTAATTAATTTAATTTGTATTTATTAATAAGAGAAAAATACTTTAGACTGTACCTAGGGCTGAGTCAACTCTTAGGGGATATGTAATTTATTCAGATAGTCCAGAGCACTATAAATAATAAAGCTATTTCCAAAGCAGCTCAAAGCTAAGGTTTCTTGTTTTTGTCTTTTGCGGAATCCTCTTTCGTAAATAAATAAACGTCCTAGCATCACGCGCTGAGGAACTCCATTGATAATTCATGTTAAGTCAAGCGTAATGACCTGGTTTTAGCGGCTCTCAATATCTTACTATCGGGGTTCGCCAAGAAATAAATGTATCATCAAACTAAACTGGGCGTCAGCTAAGTCTTCGGAACTTATTATCAAACCATCTTGACTAGAAGTATTCAACGGAAAACTGTCTTCGAATTCAGTCATATTTTGAAGAAGAATTTGTCATAATTAAAATAAAAAAATTTACATAATTTCTGTGAAACACTTATTTATAGTTATAAAAGGATTGAAAAGTTTATTATCTTAATTTTGTAAGAATTTTAAAACCAAAGTGTCTTAAGTTAAGAGCACTACTATGGTCTGTGGTATCATTAATTTTTTGTCCAAACATTCACAGAAAGTCTTACTCTTAAAATCTTAAACCTCCTTCATCCTCTTCTTGCCTACAATCTTTGGTGTACTTCAAGGCAAGAAAATCTCCTTTTCCCTATTTTCGCCCCACTTTACCGTTCATTTCATGAAAAACTAAGACATTTTTCGATATCAATGAGGTACAATAATAAACTTTTTGTTTTGGATTTTCTTAATGTACGTTTGTTGAATCATTAAAATTAAAATTTTAAGAGGATTTTAACTTTTAATGAAAAGTGTATTAACAAAAATTAGTTGAAGATCATAAGCTAATTGATAAGACTGATAGAAAATATATTTATATAATAACACATTTAGAAAATTTGAATTACATAATCGTAATATTGGTGTGCGAAATGATTTGCTTACTATCGAGAAAATTAGCTTTTCGAATATAAAATTATAAAATAAAGATATAACACTTTCATTTATATTTCACTTAAATAAAAGTTTAACTATACTTTTAGTACAATCACACTATTATTGATTTAATTTCGTAGGAAAATATATAACCTTTTGTGGTGATACAAGAAAAAAACTAAGCGGAATTATATTACTTTCCATTTCTTGTAATAAGTCACACTTGTTCAAAATGTCTCTTATCAGTAAACATGTAGGTGAAAATTATCATACACTAAGCTAAATATTATGCACGCTTCGTCGAAGAAAGTTTATGTACTCGTATTTGACATATCAGGTAAACCCTTAATATTAGTTCAATTTGCACAATAACGAATGCAACCATACCTTTTTCATTTGAAAGCGATATGCCAAATTTCATTAGACGAACAGCTAATTAAAGCTACTAAGTCGTAAAATAAAATTTTATATGGTAAACCCCCACTCTTATTTGTTTAATTTCGTTGTGAAACTCCTAAAATATTTCTTTTGTGAAATAAATTTATTTAATCTAAACTAAATATTATGCACGCTACATGGAACAAATTATTTTTTCTCAGACAAGACATTTTAAGTTATCGATAGGTATAAACCTAATTTTAACATTAACTTAAAATCTATTGAGATTCCTATTTCATCGTTTTGCATTTAAAAGCTACTAGCCGAATTTCATTAAGAAAAACTGGAAATTTTGTCCAGTAGAGCGATTAAAGACACCCAACCACCCTGCTACACCACGTGTACACACACACACATATGCACGCACGCAAGCACACACCCTCCCACGCACGCACGCGCGCGCTAGTGACTCTCGTGCGTGTGTGTGTAAAATTTTCAAAAATCTTTCATAACAAACTCAATAGCTAAATTCCTTTGATATTCACTAATAGTACACACTTATTTTCACAGTATGGCAAGCGAAAGCTTGTTAAATCTAATCAAGAGGGGTGGAAAAGTGTCAAACCCATATAAGTTTTCAGATATAAATAGATATTGATGTATGCAATAGTATAAACATAAAAAAATAGCAAGAAAACAAAAGACAAATAAAGTTATACCAGTATGCTTTGACATACTATGGTATAACTTAGGTGCGCCAGGGTTGCTCAGGAGATCCGTACAGGCCTCACAATCCCGACGCTGCGGGTTCAAATCCCGCCCAGGGCGATCTTTAATTTATAAATAAAAGCTTGTCCTGAACATGGGTGTTTAGAATGGGGTGGCAACCGTAGAAACCCCTCCCTCCATGACCCTCAGTGGTTGAAGGGGAGGCTAATACAATAAGTACAATTTCAAAAAATCATACTAATTTATGTTTACGGACACACACACGTTCATTTTTTCTTGTTATTAAAAATAATTNTATAATTATAATAAAATAAATAAAAAAATATCTAAAAAGAAGAGCTGAAAATGGAATCTCGAAAGATTTCGAAGAATGAGACATTCGAGTGAAAGACAACAGTTTAGCTAATGTAGGAAGTTAGTGACCGTGGTTTAAAGTCCTGACCTGCAAGAGATAGAAGTTCGAGTCGCAGTAAAAGGGTCAATCAATATTCTTCTCGCGTCATACATAAATAAGAGGGAACCAATGAGCTAAACAGTTCTGATTATTGTAATCCCTCCCCCATAGGCGGGTTACTTATATTTTCTTTTGTGACGTCACAACTCAACACCGGGCAAAATTCTTATTTATCTATATATATTCATTATTAACAACTATTCGATAAAATACCATTTGTAGCATTTCAATAATTCATTATTTGTGGTGTAGTCCACCGCTGGTAAAAGATCTAGGAGTAATTGCACCTTAATGATGATTAAGGCTCTTGATTTGAATAAATTTCAATGAATTTATAGAAGCCTGATGAAAATCGATATTTCACTAAATATTTGATGATTTCATCATCTTAAAACAAGATGCCCTATTCGGGGGAAAAAAAAGTGGTTTGTTTGTGTAGTTGTCAGTCCTTTTAGAGTAGATCACTTAACTGAAGTTGATTATCTAAATTTATCAAATCTTAGATAAGAATAAATGTCTAACAAAGGTATTCCTTTATATTTTTTAACTCAACATAAAAAAAGCCACTCAATGAAGTACAGAACTGCACAGTTGGTCGGTGCACAATTCTATTGCCATGCTAGAAATTCATTAATTCTCCTTGAGGTCAAACTGACCCCATTGACACCCACTAATTAAGACAGAAAACCAAACCTGGATACTTAACCTGTGTGTTAATGTTCCTCTTCGTGGATACCTCCACTCACCTGAAATAAATCATCGACAAAGATGAAATTTTGTAATGTTCCATAGAATCTAATTGATTGGATTGGTAATTTGTTTAGGCGACATGGTTATCTCGCCCTCTCGATAAATTTTATTACGTGCTCAATTAAGTATTGTAAAAAAAAAACTCAACGTGACTATTTCTAGTATCTTAGAGCTTGAGTTTATATTTATTTATTTTATTTTTCTTTGGTATTATTAGTTTACTTTCAGCTTGTAGTTATCACTCTTTTCAGTTTTGTTATATTTTCCTTTAATATTCATTTTACATTTAATCATGTCCTATATTCTGTAACATATTTCATATTCTATTATATAAGAAAATTTATAATGGACTTAAATACATAAGTAATAACTGATATAAATGGACTATGCTATCTTCCCTTATTATTCAAGAGAAAACACACATAGTTATCTAGAGTCAATAGACTTATATCTTACATAAAAACTTGTTATATAATTTTTCACCTACTAGAAATTTATATTTTTACAATTTTAGTGGCTGGTTTGTTTTCTAATAATTACACAAATCCTTCTATATTTTATTGTAAATACTTATGTCTTTGGTCAGTTTAATAAAAGCATCTGTTGAGTCTTTTAGGGACTGTGCTGCATTACAAGGGATACCAAGATTAGTGATATGTCAATGAAATGTTGAGCACTCTTCTAAAATATGTTGTATCGTCAGAGGGATTTGGCACAGTCTTCACATTTAGATTGCGGCTCTCTAGTTAATATGTTGTGTATCGTCAGAGGGATTTGGCAGTCTTCACATTTAGATTGCGGCTCTCTAGTTAATATGTTGTGTATCGTCAGAGGGATTTGGCAGTCTTCACATTTAGATTGCGGCTCTCTAGTTACGAGGTACACATGAGTCATATTTGTGTGACCTATCCTCAGTCTTGCTAATACTACTTCTTCCCTTCATTGGCATCGCATTGTGCTGCGCCAATTCTTTGTGGTTGGTTTGATGCCTCTTAGTTCATTAGTGTAGGAGTCACTTCTGCCCGCATTGATACCCAACTGTTCAGAATTCTTCTCTTTAACCACATACTGATATCATGTGCATCATGGCTGCTCTGTCTGCTATAGAATCCAATTGAATTATTTGAAATGTTTGACACGGATCTCAGCACACATGAGAGACAGCTTTCGACGATGGTTTCCAATGAACCTTAACCGAGCTCTAGAGTTCCGAGTCCCTCCAGACGTCCTCTCTGACAATAGGTTTCACACACATGGAATCTCAACTTGAATTATTTTAACATCCCCGGGCTTGTTGAAGTGCTCCAAAACGAGATTTGACGAACACGCAAGATCATACGTGCGTATGAAAAACGGGACTCCAACTACGCAAACCATCTGCAAGACAACGGACACGACCTCACCGACATACAAACAACCATGACGTTGCTACATAAACAACAGAAGGGACGGAAGATGGACATTTTAGAAAATATGGAAATTTACAAAACAAGGACCAATGACAATAACATTATTAACGAACAACTTAACACACAATCTGACACCATATTTAGACTGCTACTGTTACTAAAACGAACACACAAACCGACAACAACGCAAAAAGACATAAGACAGTATAATCCATAGTCAGACACTATCAAACACAAACACATTTACAAAAAAAACTTTCGAAACGCTTAGAACACCTCAACAAAGGAGATTACAACTAATGCCTGCCTTAACTAATACCTGAAATAATGGATACAGACCCTTATAACTCTCACGTTTGACAGACCTTATCGCCGACAAAGCGACCGTTACAGCTAAACGACTATTATACCTGACACATCCGACCAACCCACAGAATACAAACGTAGTGAATACAGACAGTGACAGTGAACACATGTATTCGGGCTCGAAGATGGACAATGTCCGAAAGCGCTCGGCAACAGATGATTTGCAGAAACCAATGAAGACGGATAATAGAAGGTATATAGTTCTATATTCATTGGTAGTGAAAATAACCTTTTAGATTATTTACCTTAAGCTGATGTTATTTGTTATACCTTAACCATGTAATATACTACTATCAATATTCTTGTCCATCCATCCTCAGAAAGATTTCCATTAACAGCCCCAAATCTCTCCGTATCACGAAATCACATAAACCAGCACCTTCACATTATGAGTTCACTTACTTCGGATCACTGCACGCATAGTTTTCAAAATTAACATAATGCTATCAGTGTGAATACATGAAATTCCCATTGATTCCCTAATAGTTACTAGGTTTATCATACCTTCTATTATCCGTCTTCATTGATTTCTGCAAACCATCTTCTGTTGGCGAGCGCTTTCGGACATTGTCCATCTTCTTGTCCGAATACATGTGTTCACTGTCACTGTCTGTGACCAATGAAGACGGATAATAGAAGGTATGATAGTTCTATATTCATTGGTGGTGGAAATAACCGTTTAGATTAGTTACTAGGTTTCATTACTGTAATATATAATCAGATATTTGAAAAAACTCCTGCCGTTGACGTGGACTTACGTACTTACATGTATGATATATATTTTTTTTTTTTTTTCAGCTGGAGGTGGAGACAGGTAGAGAGCTGACGTTCGGCCATCTCTCCCGACAGAGTCTGTCAGTGGTGCAGGGCCTCATCAAGGAGGGTATCGGGGAGGGGGACGTGGTCGCCATCATCAGCTTCAACAGCCAAGAGGCCCATGTCATCCTCCTGGCCTGCATACTTCTTGGTGCCACGGCTGCACCCATCGATCCCGCCCTCAACTCAGGCAAGTGACGTTACGGAAAACGGTACCTGCACTCATCCGAAATATGAGTGGACCAGCTCTAGGGTGCCAACACGGCCTTACATAATTATAATAGAATGCATCAATAGAAGTGCTGTTTACTATGGGATTAGTTCAAGAAGTTCAAAAGTCTTAAGCAGTCAACAATTATAAACTTTAATTAAATTAACTGTAAAAGTTCTTCTGAACTTACTCACTTTAATTACATAAATCACAAAACATAGAATTTAAAAATATAAATATTGTATTTGTTTTGGTATTTAATCCCGCATTAATTTTACACAATAAATGCGAGGGAAAAGAATTAAAAAACCTTAATGTCTCAGCCCAGGAAGCAGGAGATCCAGGTTCGAGTCCTGGTTGAGACAGTAAGGTTTTTTTTATTCTATTCCCTCGCATTTATTGCATAGATTTTTTTTTCAGAGGATATGTATCCTGAATTAAGTCAGCCAGTCCAGTGTCATTGGTGTTTAAAAAAGAGTGGCTACCTGTAGTCAGCCCCTCGCTACATGATCCTTAGCGATTACATAGGTAAAAAAAAGAAGAAGAAAAAGTCCGTCAAGCATTAGCCTCGCAAACTAACAATTCTCCAAGTATTTACCGTTTCTTCTTCCGGGTTGGACCGCGTCAAATTGTTGTTATTTGCCCAGCTTTCGCACATCATGTGATGGCTTCTTCAGGGCTGAAAAGAGAATGAGAGTTGTAAAAGAGATTTTAAAATCCAGGTGGTATATAATTACCATGTTTTATACACCAGGTGGTGTATAATCCTGGCGCGGTCTGGTCCTTGGGCGAAGCCTGCCTTCCCACTGGTTGATACTGTGTTCTGGCGGCTGGTCTCTGGAGTAGTCAGGTAGCTGATCACTGACTGGTTGGATCCTCTTGTCTTTGATCCTCTTGGATCCATGTATAAAACATGGTAATTATATACCACCTGGATTTTAAAATCTCTCTTTACAACTCTCATTCTCTTTTCAGCCCTGAAGAAGCCATCACATGATGTGCGAAAGCTTGGCAAATAACTACAATTTGACACGGTCCAACCCGGAAGAAGAAACGGTAAATACATCTGACGACCGTCGAAGCCTACCATACGTGAACAAATTCTCCAAGTTTCATTGAAGATGGATGTAAATGAGAAAACTTGATTTTCAAGCCGTATAGTAGAAGGAGCATAAGAGGTATACTCATAAGCACAAAGTATTGTTCTAGGCTGGCAAGAAATAATGTGGTAAGCACTCACACTACGTAGAAGTATGTAGGACAATTCAACTCGTACAGACTTTACTTCTCTCATTTATCATTTTTTCCTTGCCTGTATTTATTTTCAATCCTTCCCACGAAATCCAATTGGCCTCTGTTTCTCACTGCGTGTCCCGACCGTGAAAAACTAATTCCTACTTGTGTATTCATACTGTTACAGGAGTAGTTTTCTTATTTACCGCGTCCTGTCTAAATCTTTTGCTGTCTCTTCATCGCGTCTTCAATTTCCTCCCTTAAAATCGATAGAATTAACCTTTCTTCTTCTCGTCAAACTTCCTATAATCCGTATAAAACCCATTATTTTCATTAACTTTTATCAATTTTCTTTCTCTAACACTTGGGCAGAAGGTTGTTTATTGTTATACTCAATATTCTTTGTAATTGGATGTCCATTATTAACGTTTCTTCCCAAACCTCAAGGATAGCCTCAACTTACCCGGTCCTCTCCAACCCCTCGCCCCCCACCCTTAATTACTTAATTAACAAATCCAATAAAAAAACTATCTACTCCTCTTAAATCCATTATCTTCAGAAATCTCGATACCATACTTCGAAATGTTAGTTCTGTTTTTAAATCTGTGTCTGGTGACACTATTTACTCCTATTGTTTGCAGAGGAAAAATCGCTGCAAATTATTTCACATGAGTTTATTTGCTTAAATAAAAATCTAAAAGGTTATTTCCACCACCAATGAATATAGATCTGTCATACCTTCCATTGTCCGTCTTCATTGGTTTCTACAAACCATCTGTTGGCGAGCGCTTTCGGACATTGTCCATCTTCTGGCCGAATACATGCATGTATTCGGCCGGAAGATGGACAATGTCCGAAAGCGCTCGCCAACAGATGGTTTGCAGAATTGGTTTCTGCGACGGACGGACAATGGAAGGTATGACAGTGCTTAAATAATGTATTTGAATATTTATTTTACTGTAAGAAAATTATTAAAATGATAACAAGACATCCAAGTCCGTTCGGCCTGAGCTGGTAGACATTCATAATTTTACTTCAGTAGATTAGACATGAATACAATAAAATAGGAAACTCTCTCTCTCTCTCTCTCTCTCTCACACACACACATAGACATTTTGGAATATGGCTGGCCTTACTACGTACTTGTTCTCCTCAAGTCCATTTCTACTTGTTAGAAAAATCGTATCATTTAGGACTATTTTCTATTTATATTTTTGTTTACTTCTAAAACGCTCGTCCCCTAAAACCCACTGCATAAAGAAGGAATTCATATAGAGAAAAGAAGAGATCAGCTAGACCTCATTACCTTATCAGATTGCGGTCAATATCTCTCCGGTACTTTTCCACCCTTATCGATTCCTGTCTCGTTAGGGGTGAGTTTGGAATGCTCCAGCTGGTTCTGGTAGTGTCCTGTTTGCTGTCAACACTTAGCCTAACTACATCGACTAGACAAACAGGAAAAGTCATACATATTGTATTATACTGATAATGTTTTACCCCAGCCTACTTCTATCTTTTCTTCTAAAGTTCAGCTTATTTGACTAACGAGTAACGTCCAGAGTAAACTATTGACATAACTTATTTTTCTTGGGCAAAATCAATTCGAACAGTTTGCCAACAGCACTAAAGTCGTATTCGAACTTCACTTTGTTTTACTTTTTTCCATATTTTCACATTTACCATAATTATTTTTTGATAAGGACTGAATCTGAGTAAAGAAATCCGTAGGACACATATAAACACACACACACACACACACTGTTTATTTTTTAAAAAAACATAGTTTGTCGCACGCCGTTATATGTGCATAATTTTACTTAAACTGAATTTGACAAAAATAGCAATTGAAGTTCTATTAGCTTTGATAATGTGCCTAACTTCATATTAGCTAGGCTTAGCACTAACTGAAATGTTTAAATTAAGGGTTTGAAAGATTACAATTCCAAACGGTTACACCTGTCGACCTTATTTCGACATACGCAGTGAGCTCTAGATTTTTAGTTCTCTTAGTTTTCTTCGTATCTCCATTGACCAAGGAGCATATAAGAAAGAAGATAAGGAAGCAGTATTTTAAGAAAAACAGCACATCTAACTAGCGGTTGAAATGAACCTATTATTCTGTGAAATATGGACTATTACCTGAATCATGCGCTTAAGCTTCAAAGTACGACCTGGGCAAGCTTGCCTAGAGCCATGGCTGTCTAGAATAGGGTGGCAATCCTTTGACAGCCCTTCCCTCCATGATTCAAAAAGAGGTTTAAAAATAAATTCCAGCTACCTACAGGTGTGGTTTACATTTGCTGGGACATTATCGGAATTAATTCCTAGGGAAAATCCTCTAATGAGGTCTCCTTGCTAAAATACAACTACGCTACTAGCAGATATATTATGCCACAACAAATAAATTTATTCAACATATAGCTATTGAACAAGAATTTGACTAGAATAAGAGTAACCTTAAAACTTACAAGAGATCAAGACCCACAATACATTAAAAGATGAGAATGCCAACTAATCAAGCTTATGTTCAAGTTAAGGCCAGGGGTTCAAAATAATTAGAATTCTTATTTAAATGTATCTTTAAAAAACTACAGTGTGCTGGTTACCAATCCATATTTTTCTTCTCTTTTTTTACCTACTGTAGACTCAGGCTGCTGATGTTTAGCCACAAATCGTTTAGTATGAACAGAAAGATTGAAAAATTATAAAGAAATATTAGGGATGAACGAACAGAAAGATTGAAAAATTATAAAGAAATATTAGGGATGAATGAACAGAAGCAACATTCCCATATCAACTCTAGTACTTAGTACTCAATATCACTTCAGAGATGGCGCAGCGACTACTGGGAGAGTGCCTAGTCTTTCTTGACCATTTCCCATTGTAAACATTGGTCTCCCTCTAACCTATCCTAACCTCCTTTCCCTTATCCCATTTAAACAAAAATGACTTCTTTCAAGGGTTTGAAATGAAAATTTGTTATAGGTTATAGGAATATTACCAAATTTCCAGTAGATTTTTATCTATTCCGCATTGAGAAGCGAAAAGTAAGGCCAGTTAAAAATGTTATATATATATATATATATATATATATAACTCTCTAGTTTGATATCTTGATATAATCATGGGAAATCTGCATATTTCTCGCGGCTTCTGCGTGACATACTTTTTTATAACTCAGGGATCTTCAAAGCATAGAATTCCCCTGAAAACCTGTGACAGACATTAAGGCAAGAGATGACTACTTGAACATCGGCAGTCCATTAATTAGGGTGGAGGGAAATTTACAACGAATACTGGAGGAGTCATTTTCAGCCAATCCCAGGTACTTTGGAGTGTCCGGAGACTTAGGTCTCTCGCGACGGCCATATCTCCTAGACCCATGTGACTCGCGGAGGAGGTAGCGGTAGAGCACAGAGTCCAGAGGTAGGACTCTGGAGGAATACGAGAAAGCTGGAGGCACTCTCGGATCTCGTTTTCTCCAGAGAACCTGAAAATTTCTCTCTCACTACCTATCCGAGCGGGCGGAAGGGAGTTGTGTAAGCCCGGCCCATTATGCATGGATTGCTTCTTGGCCAGTCCTCACTGTTCCATCCGTTTATCTTCGGAAATCGTCATTTAGTACAATGAAAAAATCTTGAGTGACCTCCATTGTCAATTTTATAATATGTTCTCTATAAACGAAAAATTTTATGTTGATACAGAACTGATAAATAAAAGTTTAAATATTAAATNGGTTGGAGCAAGATCGCCATAAGTCTCAACAAAAATTCGATGACATTCAGATGCCTTTTTCTTTTGATTAAATAAGAAAATCATGACATGCCGCAAATGCTCTTTATTTGGCTTAAAATTAGACATTTTTAACACCAAAGAAAGGTATGATACGTCCACGTAAACGACTTAAAAACAACTGACTTTTGTAAACAAATGTCTAACAAACAAAATAGCGTTTAGAGATAAGCTAATCCTTCAATAGGCTAAGAGCGCATTCTATTGGAATTAAAACGACATTTTAAACTTGCATACCTGGTATATATATATATATGTACATTTACTCTTATTGATATCTATCTTTAATATTCTCCTTTTTAGAATCGGTGATCTACTAACATTTTTTAATAGTCACGTACTGATTTCATCGTGAATAACTATTGTAAGAAATCTTATAAAAGTATTTTTGAAAATCTTTTATTTTGTGTGTGCCTGCATGACTAAACCAGATTTATTAGATTTATTGCGACAGTGGAAGTAAATGATGAGGTATTCAAACTGTGTTATAGCTGAAAATGTTATCCATTTATTGCGAAATTTATATTTACAATTTTTTTCGCCCCTCTAGGAAATTTAATATGACCAACTGACGAACGAGACTTTCAAACTTTGTATGATTTCCACATGAGGTTACCAAAACTGTTCAAAATGTAGCGAAAGCTTTGAAAAATATTACGCAAACTTTATGTTCTTAATTACTACATGTGAAACATGATATGTCTCTATAAAACATTTACATATTTGTAAGTCTTATTAATATAAGCGTTTTAGAAAAAAAAATCACAAAAAAATACTCAAAGAGAGACATTGCCCCAACAAAGCTACTCTATGGCCTTCGGTGAAACATGATTTTCTTCAAATGATTCCTCAGGGAAATAGGGGAAGTTTTGTGGGTGATTTCCACTAGATGTTTTAGTGGATCCTTCCAAAACAAACATCCGAAGCGTGAGAATACCTCCATGGCTACCTGATGGCAGATACCTCGTAGCTCTTATACCTCGTAGCTCTCTTACCTCGGATAGGCACTATTCGGAAAGCAATCGATTCCTCCTCAATAATTCCGAGGAAAGCTTTTATTCACGGCCTGCCTTTTCCGTTATTCAATACGGTATCTTCTTGTATTTTCTTCACCTTTCACTGTCGTCCGGAGATTACTTATATTTTTACTTAATCTTTTTACTTTTTCAACTATAATCTGTTTCCTTTTTGCCGTTAATAAACCACAAATAAATTATAAAAATGATAATAAATTAATAAAGTTTCACTAATAAAAATAGCAATCACTAAATACAATTTAGTTTGAATATATATATAATTTAAGAATATATTCTTTCTCTTCTTCAGGGCAGAAAATACATACAAATTATATTTTGTAAATTTGATATGAGTAGTAATTATAAAATCGATAGAACTATTTTGTAGCATTTTCTATGTATCATACATAAGTAATATAAACAATTTTTTGTACTGTTATTATTTTAAATAAAATTTCGAAATAATAAAAAAAAAGTTTTGATTCCTTTTATTTATTAAGTAAGATTACTTATAGTTATATATATTGAATATTTCTTAAGTCCCCTTAGTCCCGAAAAAAATAATGATAGGGAAATTAAGAGAACAAAAATATGTGTATATTTGTGGGTGTTTGTTTCTAAGCACACAAAATTATTGTTTAGTGATTACCATTTTTCGTGTCTAAAAATAATCTGTTATGAGAACGACTTCAATAACTACAGTCCTTTGAAATTCAATAAAATCCATTCGTAAGTACATTTTGTTTTAGGAATAAAATTTGGAGTATTAGCGGCCGCAAGAGCATACCTTAACGAAGTTATTATATCCTTCTGTTGTTTTTCCTGGCATTAAAAATAGTTACTAATAAATACTAATTTCGTTTTCTAATGTTGTTAATTATTAATAAATAATTTTTATCTGTACATTTATGGGAATAATTTTTTCCAGGATATTAGTAGTAGTAGATCACTGAAGGGCAATTAACTTCTTGGTTATTATGCCCTATAAATACCCTTTAATATGTTTACTATAAATTAGTTAATAAAAGACAGGAATCAGGATTATTTCGACCACTATAACAACCTAAATTAATGGATTTTTTTTATTTAAATATTATTATTATATATTTAATAAATTATAATAAATAAATTATTATTAACTAAAATAATAAATAATATCTCATTCTTTAATTTAGATTTTCCAGGCTATACCTGCTTTTTTAAGAAAGTTTAACAGCCCATCCACTGTAGAGGGGTTGTTCCCAAGGCACTCTGCCATATTTCTTCCAATGCCTTCCCTAGTGAAGTAATTCTGATAAACTGGGCAAACCTCTATGATGTGCTGGATTGTTAGGTGAACTTGGCAGGTATTACACTT
>KZ807636.1:172451-184250 GCA_000696205.2 Oncopeltus fasciatus | reverse complement strand
AAAAGGACAAAGGAAAAAAAGGGAAGGGTATTATTGGGAATAAGTGACTTTGGAACTGGGAAAAATGTTTTGACAGGTATATTGAGATGGAGGGCTGATGGTTTTTAGAATGTTGAAAATGTTAGAATAAGTTGAGGAAATTTGTTCTTTGTCTGTTCTGTCGTTAATTGGATAAGTTAACGACATTAAAGAATTCTTAAAGATAACTTAATACATTAAAGAATTCTTAAAGATAACTTAATAAAAAATAATTAATACTAAATACATTAACTAGCTTAAAAGGCATTCAACATGCATTTCTTGTTTATTGTTCCTTCTTTTTTATTTATCCTCCTTGTATCAAACGCACTAACTAAATCACTCCAATTTCAAATTAATAATAGAACTAAATTATTTCAGATAGAGGATTTAGAAACAGGAGAGAGCCTTGGCCCAGAGGAGGAAGGAGAGGTCTGCTTTAAGGGTGATATATTCATGATTGGCTACATAAAAAATGAAGAGGCAACAAAGAAAATCCTTGATGAAAATGGCTGGATTCACACTGGAGATATAGGATACTATGATGAAGATGGATTTTTATTTATTGTTGACAGAATTAAAGATCTCATTAAATACAAATCATATCAGGTAAATATAATTCTTCACAATTTATTTAATGCTTGATTTCCAAACTTTTTCCTAGAAATATTCTGCAAAGTTTCAAGCAGAAAAATATGTTACGCATGCAAAGTGTTGCCTAGCCAATTCCCGAAAGGTTGAACATTAAGGAAGAGTTTTCAAAATAGTATGCTTTCCATTAAGTTCCTTTCCATTACTTCTAAGAAAAAAATTAACATTTGTATTTAAAATTCCCATTTCATTATACTTCCTTTCTAAGTATACCAGCAATATCAATGGGAGCCTACTAATGAAAATATTTATTGATAAAATAAGTAGTTTGATAACAAATTGATTAAAATAGTAGTATTTTGATGGAGCAGCATCATAAAAGAGAGGATCCTTCAATTCACTAGGAGAAATTATAAGTGACAAAATTTGAAGATACAAAACTTTTTGGGTGTTCTAGAGTAATTTCATAACAATTAATAGAATTTTTTTTAAATTGAAAAACCTAAGCTTTAGTTATGCAGAATCTCATGAGAGTACCTCTTATGCACTAACTGTGGGAGATTTTTAGCCACTGAAGATAAGAACATATATCTTGAAAGTACTCAGCTTTAACTAATCAAAAAAATTGTGTGATGATTTGGTATTTGTTTTATTATAAATTTACTTATATTTATTACAGATGAAGGGATTACATCTAAAGCAGGTCATCTCAAGTTTTTATTAAGGAATTAAAGCTTAATATGATATGATATGATAAAAAAGAAAAAGCTTTCGATTTTTTCAAGAATAAAAATTTGTAGTCTGACTCGACCTTTTATGAAGTATCTTGAAAGTACTCAGCTTTAACTAATCAAAAAAATTGTGTGATGATTTGGTATTTGTTTTATTATAAATTTACTTATATTTATTACAGATTAAGGGATTACATCTAAAGCAGGTCATCTCAAGTTTTTATTAAGGAATTAAAGCTTAATATGATATGATATGATAAAAAAGAAAAAGCTTTCGATTTTTTCAAGAATAAAAATTTGTAGTCTGACTTGACCTTTTATGAAGTATTCCCTTAATCTATTATATATATATAATAGCTATAAAATACTGTAAAGTATAAGATATATAAAGTATAAAATAAAGTACTAGTAAAAAATACTGACTTTTCATGTGAATTAAATTAAAAGTTGCTGAAGCATTTCTAAAACTGGAGGTCGATAGATGTAAATAATTTAGTTATTTCAAAAGTTTACCCTTTAATTTAACATTTTTAAAGCTGTTGAATCAAGCTTTTATGAAATCAAGCACTTTAGGAGCAACTTACTATTAAAATTTCAATGAGTTTAGCCATTTTTGCTTTACAATAATTTTATTTTTACTAGAAAAGATTAGTTATGAATCATATAAAGTAACAATCAAATGACTATTTATATCTAGTTAGACTCTCAACCCCCCCCCCCCTGCAAAAAAGAAAACCCCTATTTACAAGATAACATTTGGAGATACATACAATGAAAATTAAGAGAATAAAAATATATTGCTGTTAGTAGAGAATTTGTTGGGTTTCAGTCAAGTCAAAAACACAAACTTACAGCACAATCCAGTTAAAGACAGAACTGACATAGAACAAATTTACTAAAAATGTTCAACATTCTGAAAAACTATCAGCCGTCCTCCTAAATCAACTTGTCCAACTGTCTCCCATATCCTTAGGTTAATTAATGTAATTTATACAGTTTTACTGTAATCATACAGTTTTAATGTAATCATACAGTTTTTGTATGATTTACAGTTATTAAACTGTAAATCATGCAGTTTTATTTTTATCTCATGTTTTCTTTTGACATTGTATTTTTTTCTTATTTCAACAGCCCTTAAGATGGCTTATGATGTAAGCCAAAATCTTGGCAGAAAATAAAAAATACATTTCTTTAAAATGTATTTTTTGGACCATCCTTGACTGAACCTCAACAAATAATCTCCTCGGTCGAAAACTCTCCATTTGATTGTACAGCAATGTTTGTTCATCAAAGTTATTCAAATGTCAATTTGAAAGGTGTAACCGTTTGGCAGTTAGAACATTTTTGAAATTTTGGTTCATAATCCCTTCCGATTACTGAATCAAGCCCTTACAAAATTAAGTGCATAGTTGGTGCAAATATATTAAGTCCAAAATTTTATTGAATTTCTGAGAAATTTTGTATATCGCCTTTGGCTTATGGCAAGCAGAATTGTTTTAGTGATTTTTGGATTACACATTTCTTAAAATGTAAACTATCAAATTTTAAGGAGGCTATGACTTTTTATTCTTTCTTGTTTTTAAGGAAATTAACCGAGTGTCACTAAAGGCCATGAAGGCCTAGATTGGGAAACCTATGTTGTGAATGTACTTATTCTTGACCTATGCCATGCTAGAAGGTGTGTGGTCAGAACCGTGTTATCTCTGTTTTATTTTTCAAGCATTTAATCAAGAATGCTACCCAATTAGGCACTCCAGAAATCAACTTATTAAACAAAGAAACAAAGAGAGAAAGACTAAGTTTTGTGAGTATTTTAAATTGAAAGTTTACCTATTCTTGAGGGAATGAAAACAGCTCTCTGTTGAGGACCATATATCTGATGTCTCAGCAAATTTACTTTAATTGAGTGCTTGACGAGACAGAAAGATCTTTGATGTCTATTCAATATAAATTATTTGCTTCACCAATTCATTTTATAATTATCATTTATAAATTATCAGAGAAAAGTTTATCTTTTTATATTCATAATTACACTCATAAAAAAATGAGTCTTCCACTAATAATACATCTTCAGATGATATATTAATTTGCTTGCAAAAAAAGTTTAAAATTTAAATAAAAGTTTACCACACAAGCTAGGTAAAATGCTTATTTTTCAAAATAATATTTTTTATTTAAAGGAGTTAATGGTTAATTTGATCAGTAAGTCAGAAATGACAAAGGAAATAAAGAAAAAGCAAAAAAAAAAAAAAAAAAAAAAAAAAAAAAAAAAAAAAAAAAAAAAAAAAAAAAAAAAATAGCCATGGAGTAGATTAGAGACAAATGCTCACTTTAAATATATTATTCAGTAGGGACTATTAACAGAAAAGATGTATAAAAATTATAGGAACATCATTTTCCTCAAATTTGTCTGTACTCTTAGCCTGTATTATTAAAGTGGAACTGAAATTACATATTTTTGGAACCAGATAAATAAGAAATTGGAAAAAGAAAGTAATTGAAGCTTTTATAGAAGGATAGAATGGTAAATAGTGTTGAATGCTTTGCTGGAGTTCAGAATGGTTAAAAATAAATTTTTTCTGTTGGCAATGGTGGTCTATAAGTCATGAGTCATCTGTAGAAAGGCAGATTAAATAGAATGAGCCATTGGAGAAAATTATGATGAAATTGTAACTAAAGGGCAGAGTATACACTCATGGGGCTTAGAGTGATTAGAAAGGATGATGATAAAGATGAGGCAATAGCCATGGGGAAAATTGGAATTGGAAATTTTATTTAATGGATGAGCAAGAGCTTGTTTCCAAGCTGGCGGAAAAATATAATTTTGGAGCAAGAAATTATAAATGTACAAAATAATGGAAATATAACGGAAGAGAAGGTTTGAAATGGATAACAGGGATACCATCAGGGACAAATGATTTCGTCCATGATGTCTGTACAGTCTGGTAAAGGTCACTGGGGAAAAATCGGAAAAGAAAAAAAATGTAATTAAAATTAGCAGAAAAGACAGAGGTAATGAAAAAGAGAAAGTGGCAAAGTGACTATTCAAGGAAATACGTAAAAGGTGAAAGAATAGTTCTTGCAAAGAAATAGAGTGGACCAAAGAGAAGACGAGTCTGGAGCAGTGGATAGGATCGTATTGTCGTACTGATATTGAGCTCTATAGAGTTTGGAGTCTGTGAGGTTTTAATGAGATTAATGAATTGGATCCCTTCAGGATGTATGGTATTAATGGACCTCCTTCTGTCAGCATCTAAGTAAGTCTTTTAATTCATGAGTCATCCAGTATGCAGAAGAATGGTGTCCTAGTATGGTTTTGAGAGGAGCAAGTTTGTCAAGGATCGAAAGAAGGTTAGTAGTAAGGAAATCAACTTTCAGGTCTTGACAGAAGATGGGATGGGAGATCAAAGGCCTGGGACTGGTTAATGGAGTCAAGTCAGGTTGCAATGATTCGGGACTTAAAGATTATAAAATGTGGGAGAATATAAGCTTAGAAAAACATTTTGAGACATATTATTATAGATAATTGAAATAAAATTGTGGGCAGGCAGGAAAGGTACAGGGCCTGAAGAGAGGAATAGGAAAGATTAGGACCATCGACAAGAAACAATTCAATCCAGGAAGTAAAAGTAGGGAAAAAAAAATGGATTGGAGAGAAGGAGGCAATGTGGAGACCAAGAGTTCTAAGTTTTAAGGCAATATTGTTTTTCAGGGGAATCTATAAGGAAGTTGGTATTCAGGTAGTCATTAAGGATGAAATAGTCGTAGTGAGAATTACATATGCAGGGCTGAGGGAGTAGGGAATCAAGCAATCAATTTAAAGTATTGTACTGAGATTTTCATTAGATAGATTTGTTTAGATAAAGTCTAAGAAAATTGATAATTTAGACTCTTTTTGTACCCTTTTTTTAATTATTGCTTGTCTAGACCTTTAAAAGCCATTTAATTGTTATAAACTTTTGGGAATTCAGGATATTTACAACCTATTCATGGAAGAGTAATAACTAGTAATACTTGAAAAGTCAAAAACAAGGGCCTAACAGAACCAAAGTCATTTATTTCAATGTTAAAACAATGTGTCACGATATATAAATTTCATAACAATCTAAGCAGAAGGATTACTTTAGAGGAGCCCATCCATAAACTATTTTTGTCCTATTTGTTTTTCTTCCCAACCATAGATCAGTTAAAATATAAATTTCTTTTTGCATTTTGGTACTAAAACTGTTGTAAAAATTAGACTTTATTTCATTGATTTAGTATAAAAGTAGACCAACAATTTTCAAGACTATTAAAATTTATGATTAAAGCTCTTTTAAAGCATGAAGTCTTAGTGACTCTTCACTAAGAAAAAGTCTGAAAAGTATAATTTTTATGATGAGTGAACTAGAGGCAGTAAAACTGCTGAACATGTACATGTTTCCAGGAGCAAAAAAAGCTCCTATTTCAAAACAACTTCATTATTATTGTTCATTTTTTTGGTATGGCATAAGCTAGTTAATTTTAAACCAAGCTTAAAATTTCGAAAGCTTACCAGACAAGAAAGTAGAGAAATGATGTTGAGAAAAACTAAACTGCTTTGTTTAATGTGAAGATACTCTTGTCTTTGTTATTAATCAAGTCTAAATAAGGTACCATTTTGGAAAAAAGAAAAATGAATACTATAACTCACTAAATTAATTTAAAGGATCATCACTGTATAATATAAAAACATAATTATTTGACTGACAGATTGCCCCTGCCGAATTAGAAAACATCCTGTTGTCACATCCAGCAGTGAAGGATGTGGCTGTACTGGGGATTCCTCACCCAACAGATGGAGAACATGCCACAGCATTTGTGGTTGCGCAAAAGAATATTTCAGAAAATCAATTACTGGAGTTTGTGGCAGGTTTGTTGAATCGACGAAATGAATCAATGTATTTATTGTACTTTATGAACTGCAAGGGTAAATGGTACCCCTTGCACTCTACCTTCAAGCTTGAGAGGAAAATAATAATCTGATTTCAGGATAATCTGATGCCTTATTTAAAGAACTTGGTAAGATCGCACATGCAATAAAAAATATGAAATGCTATCAGACCTCAAAATTAGATTTAGTATTATCCTTTGTTAAATATTGCTGAGAAATTCTCTTTGTGCAAAGAGTTGAAATGTTTTTACTCAAAATGTATGAGATCCTTGAAAAGAAAGAGCATTATAAAGTTAAGTAACTCCATTTCAGCTTACATTATTTGAATGTTTTTAATTCCTAAGATTCTTAAAACCTTTTTTTTAATTAAAGATTTCAGAATTTTCTTGAAACTCTTAAGGTTTTAATTTCAATTTTCACAAATATTGGGTAAATTTTCTTTTTTCCATATTGAATGAAATTCATGGCACAAAGTTATCTCACATCTTGTTTCAGTTTAATTATTCATGAATTTCCAGTTAACTAACTAGGAAGTAAATTCCAAAATTGCCTAGTTTGATATTCATCAAACTAATTTTCATAGGTTATCACCTAAAGCACCTTCCTCTACTTTCTGCCTGATTCTATTGAAGCATAATGTTGGATTGTAACATTTACTGTAAAAACATGTAACAGCTTTATTTAACTTTAAACAAAGGATCAGAAAATGAAGGTGGGAGAGAATCAAATTACATTCAGGAAAGAACCTCCTTACTTATGAGAGGAATAGAAAAGCAACTCCTTCTCTGTAACATAATTTTAAATAAAGAAGTGTCAATTATTTTTTGTGTAAAGGTAATTTTCAGAATCATATTACTAATGAAATAATCAATAGACCCCACATTGAGCTCTGGTGGCATTGGATATTTCTTATTACACTTACAATCTTACTATTAGATGTTTTTGTTGGGGTTCGGTAAAGGTAGATCCAAAAAAGTACAAACTTAAAAAATGTTTATTTTTTAAATTTCTATTTTTTTGGATCTACCTTGATCAAACCTCAACAAAAAATATCTAATAATAATATCTACTACTAAAAAAAATCTCCATTTTTAAAATCTTACTGTTTCTGTTCTGTTAAAAATCAAAAATGCTCAAAGCAGATTCTGTTGTTTTTTCTTCTTGTTCCATGTTAACTTAAAGTACAGTTTTAACTTTAACAAAATGTTGAGATTTTAATAAAGTGTAGGTTAGTGATACAGTCAAGGGTGTGGGGAACCATCTACCCATTGCAAGCCAAACATTGTTTGTTTGATTCCAGCTCATCTACTTTTTAACAACTTCCATTATGAGTTTTCTATCATTATTAATTTTGGAAATATCAGTTCATTAATCTGGAAATAAAGAATTATTCATAAATAGCTATTTACAATTAAATTACTATTTATTCAAATTCACAAATTTGTGTTTAATCATTAAGTATGAAGCATCAGATTGCTTCAAAAAAGCAATAGTGAAATTACTAATATTATTATTGTAAAAATAGTGTAATCTTTATTATAGTTATTTAAATTCATGTAATAAGTCTAGGCTCTTCAGAAATATTCATAGACTCATAGAAAAGTTGATTTTTGTAGAGCTTCCTCCTAATGGCTTTTTCAAGGTTGAATGGAGAATGAGAGCCTTTTTTCTCTCTCTCTCTTTTTTTTTTTTTTTTTACTTCTGCCTCTTTTAGAATAAAGGAAGGAAGGGAATTTGATTGTCAGTCCATAGTTATTTATGTAGATTTTATGTACACCTGCCAATAGCAACCCTTTTATCTATCAGTAAGGGCAGGTCCTTATTAAAGTAAAACTTTAAACTTTTTGCTACAATGAGCATCTGGGAGAGGAGTCACCAGTGAGGCATAACTAGTGCTTTATTTTTTTCATACCTTTTTTTATTTTTATTTTTTATTCATTTTATTTTTATTGGAATTTTATCCATTACCACCTGGTAAGTCACAGTGGTAAGGAGTTCGTTGTTGATGTTTTGTCCTTGAACATTTGAAGGTTGATAGATATAGAGAGCGGCTACAGGTCCAGGGGGCATTTATCTCGAAATAAGTCTGTCTTCACATTGGTTGGATCTGAACAGTTCATTTCCGGTGTCTGTCTGTCTTCAGTTTTCTCTGGCAGCAGTGTTGATTTTCAGCCAGATAATGCTAATTCCTAGTTTTGACTTAAAGCATCCTCCTTCCTGCATTACTTCTATCACTTCTCCAGTTGTTTGGCAGAAGCAATTATTCTCTATTGCTAAGATGGTGGCTTAGAAGGATGTCTTCTGCCTCGATCCTTATGTTCTGGAGAATGTCCACAGAGTTTTTTATGTATTATATGTAAGTGAGACAATAGTAGTAACAATGGGTCCTTTTTGTGTTTTTTTTTGTATCTTTGGTTGTCTGTATAGTCTTGGTGGAACAGGGTTTCATATCTTGAGAAGTTTCAAGCTCAACTGGTCATCTTTGCTTGCATGTATGGTGGAAACTATTCTCTGATTGATACATTAAGTAGGATCTTTATTAAGCTTATGGTAAGAGTACCATCTTCAAATATGGCTTTCACCTTTTTTTTCTAGGTATTACTTAATGATACTGTGGTGTTGCCCTCCGCTGAAATTATGATCAAAATTTCTTGTTCTGTCCTTCAAGTCTGCCAAAGCCTATTGTATTTACTTGGGAAGGTTTGGCTTCCGACGCTTAGATTGGCCTTCTGTAGATCGAGGCTGATGTCTTGTCGTTTGGTCTCAGTTATATCTTGATCAAGGTCCATAATAGTCACTTGTACATAAGGTATTATCATCCATATTGGAATGTAACGAAGGGCTTAGGAAAAGCTCTTTTGCAAATAATAACATTCTCCTTGGGGAACTCTTTGTTCGTAAGATGAATGACAATCTTCTTTATAGAGACTTGATATACATTTTACTTCGATTTAGTTGCAGACAGTCTCTTAAATTTCACTATGTATAATAAGCTTCTTGCCTTTTAAGTCGATCAATTTTGACTTGTATCTCAATCCTGGCTTGTTGTATGCTTAGATATTTGTGTGTGGTTTGTAAGCAACTTTTGCTTAATTGTTGCCAAAAACAGAATCCCCTATCCTTCAGGGTCATCTATGTGTATTACATATGTTAGCTGTTTCCTATCTTCATCAACTTAGATTAGGTAGGTACCAAATTATGGTCTCTCCATCTCTTCAGAAATGTATAAGCAATAGGGATATACTTTAAATCAGAACTGGAAACCAGCATTATCTGGCAGAAAAATTGGATCTTGTGCGATATACGTAACCTAACAAACCCTTTAAGGTGATTGTTCCTTTTGTGACATCATTTCATGTGACAGTTATCTCTTACCATACTCACCCTCTTCTGCAATTCAGCATCAAATATTCCCATACGTCCACAAATATTGCTGGCAAAAGTACAGTTATAGGCAGCAGTAAGGTTTTTAATGTCAGAAGCATCCTACAGCTTATGACTGAGGTATCGGATCTGTAAGGTTTTGTTATGTTTTAGTGGAATTTTTTAACATGTCATTTACCATGAGTCACATAAAATTTAAATATTCTGTATTTTTTGAAATAGTATTTCTTCAAAAACAGAAAATATAGAATAGAAGGAAAATTTTGGAATACAAAAGCAATCAAAGAAATTTTTATTCAATTATTTATTATAGAAATTATTGTATTAATTTGTTGTGAATATTCTTCAAATGCTAATGCTTATAACTATACCACATAAAAAGTAGGCCTCTGGCTTGTTTCGAGGTCCAGTTTTCTAAGGATATGTAAGAACAGGCCGGATAAAGGTTTTATTTAGATTAATTTTGGAGGTACTTGGTTTAGTTTTAGTTAACAAGATCCTTTGTAACAGCATTCTTCAATGCAATAAAATCTTCTTTTACAGCTCCTAGTGACCAACCGGGGGAGTACGTTATGTCATCTGCAAACCTGAGGAGTTGCTCACAGGATTTGATAAGCCAATTTGAAGACCAGACATGTCAATTGCTCACTTCTGTCCCAGTGCAGAAGGAAGCCTCTTGCTTGTTCTCCCGGACAAATGAAATGTTGTCCCTCATAGTTATTCTTTCTGGGATGGATTATCTTTGGATGGAGATTCATCTCAACCATTGCTCTATATGTCTTTGTTCTGTTTACCCAATCATATGTTTGCTGGAAATAAACAAATATATGGTGAAATGTTATCTTGTACTCTCTGAATTTTTCCAGAAGAATTGAAAGAGTTAATAACTGGTCTGTTGTGGATCTGCCTCTTTAAAACCCTCATTGACATTTCTCAATCTCATTCTCTCAGTTTGCATCAACAACCCTTGAAAACCCTTGAAGGCAAAGACAGCCTGCTCTAGCATCGACCAAGTTTTCTCTTGGCACTCTGGCGAGTGCTGCTGCCATCCGATTCCAGACATCAAGTTATGAGAAGATAATTTACAAGATCTTATAAACACAAGGAAGTGTGTTACTATATAATTACTGCAGGACATATTATACTCCTTCTTGCATGTCGGATAAGTAATCGTATTCTTCCACTCTACCGGTAACCTCTCCACATTTCATTTAGCAGACTCAGAGAAATTGTACCAATTCCTATCTGTATGTTTCTCATCTTCTCAGGAGGAATATTATCAATGCCATGAGCTTTTTCTATGCGTACTGAAATTAAAGAATACTTACAAACTGTACTTTCCTCTTTTTCTTTGTTCCTTTTTTAAATCATTGAATAATGAATTTTAATTTTATAGAAAGAGTTTCTGAGAACAAGCAATTAAGGGGTGGCATAAGATTTGTAGAATTTATTCCTCGAACTCCAACAGGTAAATCTAAACGGCGGACTCTAAAATCTCAATTACTATCAGAATTGCAGGAGATCAATTATATGTAAGTATTGAGCTTTCTTTTCTTTATTTTTACTAATTAATAAACCAGTAATTTGTTTAAAACATTATAAAATGTATCAATAAAGCACCAAAAAAAGATTCGTCAAACTAATGTTTCTTATTAATTGTATCTTATTAATAATGTTTAATAAGAATAATTGAAGGTGTAAATTGCTAAATTCATTGGTATAGAGGGAAAATTAATTAGTAACGCTGAATATAAGCACTTTTAAGATAATATAAATCACTAAAATTCACTATATTTTTTTATAAAATGAGCACAAGTGAAAATTCAAAACAATGCTATTGTGAATTGTCTTAATTTCTTTCTTGTTATTGTTTCCTAAGCTTTTAGAACAAAATGGCACAGTATTAAAAAATGTATTTAAGTTATTTAGTTATTAAATTAAATAAGTTCTTCAAATTAATTTCATTCAAATAACTCAAAAGAAGAGGAGCCACTAATTTTGACAATAAACTTGTTAAACATCTTCATTGCAAAAGTTCTTAACGCAATTGTTTTTATAGATTAAAAAATTAATTTGTGAATAGATTATCAGTACTAAGCATAAGTGCATAAGTAACTGTACTTAATCCCACAAAGTGGTCCAGGGAGGGGGGGGGGGGGGCAG
>KZ807636.1:153295-165981 GCA_000696205.2 Oncopeltus fasciatus | reverse complement strand
ACACACTAAAAGAAAAAATCACATGACTGCAATTCTCACCGACGAAGGGCGAGAGATCCCCGAAAATTTTACTCCTTGTGATTTTTTCTTTTTGTGTGTGCACTGCACTCTCTACCCCACCTGTAATTGGTAATTGAGCGAAATCGAACGAACATGAGAGGGTTTATATGCGAGTAAAAAACGTCTTTTCATTATATTAAACATGTCGACCTGGGATTTATGACTTTTAGACAAGCCCAATAATTACCTTAATACTTTTGTTCTTTTAATTATCCCATATCCCTAACGATTATTCTGTAAAGTGGTTGTTTGTTAAAGGAGGTTGGAGTCTAGTAAATATGAATGCCACGCGTTATTTTATTTAATACGTAACTGCTGCACTAAAATTTTAAAAATTATAACTCGAAATTTGCTTACTGATTTAAATGAATTTTGATGTACAGGTTCCGACTGTCTATGTGAGCTACCTGTTAAATATAACAATGATCAGAACATTAAATGTGTTATGGAGGATTAAAATTTTAACCTCAACAGCAGCCTGAAGGTTTAGCTATTTCCATTCATATTATTTTCTTTAATTCTGAATCTTCTTTCGTTCCCCATGCGATTCAAGAGTGGTCTTAAGGTAAGGAGTCTACTAGGTAGGATCGGAGAAAATATCGAGAAAAAATTCAATCATTTGTCATGAAAACGACCCCTATAAAACTGCATGGACTTACTAAAGAGCAGGACTATCCAAGTTATTTTGTAATAAATCAATCCATATCTGTATATTTATATTTTAAAATCATAATTAAATCTGAACTGAGTAAGGAAGGGGGAAGAATTAATTTGCGTCATTTTCTCTACTTTTTAATTTTACATTCACGTGTAAATGTGCTTAATAAACACTAAGGATGTTTTTAGTAACAATCATTCTAAGTGCTCAATACATTTTAATTTATCAATGCTATATGTTATATTTAAAAAAACCAAAGGAAGATTGCACTAAGGCAACTTCCATCATCTAAAAACCAGTTAACTTAAAAGCTGATGGATTAAAATACGCCATCAAATGCAGTTGATTACTTCTTGAAAATTATTCCGAAGGTTATACTTGTGCAGAAGATCAAAAGAGAAAATACCATTACCATACTGATACCTATCTGAATTTGAAAGGTCTCCATAAGTTTCTAGTGAGTATTCAGGGGAAATAATAGAACTGCATGTAGCAATCACAAGCAAATAGCTTTATTCATAACTATTTCATTATTATTTTATATATAAAACGGAAGCATTACGCTATTTGGAGATGGAATAAAGGAAAAAAAAAATTAAAATGTTAAATGCTCGTAACTAACAGTAAGAGCTATTGAAAAGTAGTTAAAGAAATAATCCTATTGTACTAATGTATTACAATATCCAAATTAAAATCTGTCAACCACATGTTTATAAATTCTCATTTCTACATTTAATATGAGTTATTCTTATTACATTTTCTTGTTGAGAAATATTTACTAATTCATAATTACTCCGGAAGGTATTCGGTTTACAACTAAATAATTTAATATTGGGTATGAAAAGTAAATTTAACGCTAAATATTATTAATAAATTAAAACTTACTGAATGATGTTCCTTAAATTCAATTAAAAACCCTAACATATTTTCGCGGAAAACTGCAAAACACATATGGGAGACGTTAACTACAAATGGTTAAAGATGAACAATATGTTTCTTAAAGTTACTAATAGAAAGAATATCTATTTTCTTTTCGCTGGAAGCATGATATCTAAGTTAATTTCAAAGTAATTCAAATTGAAATCATTATTTTTCTCAATGGGCGCCTAATTAAGAATCAAATAATTGACTAAATGGTTTTCAATAATAAAAATTAGGAACCATAAATTCAAAACTGACATAAGTAAAAAATTGATAACCAATTTTTAAGAATACATATTTTAATACATAGCGAAGAAGACATCTCAAGGCCTTCTATATAATTTACATGACCTTTCATTGAAAAAAAAATTTATTCTTTTCTAGACGTAGAATATGAGCAAAATTGAAAGATTCTCCTGTCAATAAATGCCTATAAGAAAGATGTACAAAGCATGAAGTAGAGGGAAAACCTTTAACTTGTGGTAACATCAGGTTGTCATGAAGGGAGAAGACAATCCTGTATCTACTTCTGCCACTTGGTGGAGTCTGAAGGAGGAGACCTTTTTATCGATAACCTTCATGTATCAGGCATCGATATTATTATGGTTCTATTCTGGTTAAGGGGATAATGGGTACAAAGTCTATGTTCTACATTTTTAAGAAAAAAAAGTTTTGTTATTATTAGCCAAGCTCAGTGGCCTTTCCTTTTTCATTCTTATTCTCCCGGGCTCGCATGATACAATTCGATTTATAAATTTTAATCTCATTTATATCCACTTAAATGAAATACGGGAAATCTCTTTACTTTACCCATCTACTGTTTGTTCTTAATGTATTATCAGAAAATGTTATTCCAACACTTCTATAATAATGGCCAAGCTTCAAGTTTCAGCAATATATGCATTCTTATATCTTTGAAATCTTTTCCTTGTTAACTATAAACTGTAGAATGAAAATTGTCAAATGGCCATCTCAATGATCACCATAAATATAGGCCAATACCATTTCCCTTCTTATTAGAATTTGATGATTCTCTAGACTTGATGGTTGACAACCCTATGATGGGGTTTCTTCTAAAAAGGGTAAGAATTTGTTACATTAAGGGAATCTTTATTGTCTTTGCTCTTATATGATTTAAATGGGTCACCTACTTCTCCATTGACATTATCAAAATAAATATAATCGTTACTTGAGCTCATTTTATGTTGAGTTCAACTTCACTTTTATGTTGGTTTCAACTTACTTTGGATTGGAAGAACCTTTCTTCGGCTGTGAGTTCATCAACTTCTTGAGGTAAAGCAAATATATCCACTTAAATACAAGAAGAAAATAATTATTCAATTGTTTCTAAGTTTTCAATGGTGTGACAACTTAGTGTACCATACTGGTCTAACTAAATTACTACCAACTATATTCTAACTAAGAATTGGGGAAAATGTATGACAGATATTACACCTCTTTAGACCAGTGTCTTGTATAAAGGGCATTAATTTCATAAATATGTAAATTATACACTTTTTTTTTTAACCCCTACCCACATTATTTTTTTAATACCTACAAAAATAATTAAACTTCATTATAAGTTTTTTTTCACCTAGCTTATAAAGATTGAGTCCTAGAAGAAAAAAAAGTGACAATGTAGAAACACTCAAAACTAGTCAAAAAACTGATTTTAGGAGTCTATAACTTACTGAAGGGTATTAGTAGGCATGCCGAGACTTTCTCTAAAGCAAAAGAGTGAATCGGCAGCAATTTGTTTAAATGTTCACAAATCTTTCAATGAAAGGTTTCATCATGCCATGCCAAATGCTAAATTTTATTCTGAAAAAGAATTCCAGCTTGTAAACCATTAAATTAAAATTTACATTACAGGTAAACCCTCAAGTTGCTGTATATAAGTTATATGTGTCATATAGCATAAATTAGTAGCTATTTTTTAAAAGGACTTCAGTGACGAGGAGGGATTGATCCTACAAAATAAATACTTCTAGGAATTTATTTTTAATTAAAAAATGTTCAAACCAATGATGATTTCAATCTTTTAGTGCCTAATTAATTATTAATTAGCCTAATGCTCAATGATTAGTGAGTCCCTAGCCCTCTAAGAGCTTCATCAAAATTATGGACATCTTACACTTTTGGACAATGAGTTGAAAACTTCTCTGGCTTCAGTAGGTTTTCATGTTTATGGGGAGCAACCACTTCCCAAGACTATCATCTTATCGGCAATCTTCACTGTTTGAGGCACTTCAAATTAAAATCCTAGTCCTGTTTTTTTCTCAACTCTGCTCTCTCAATCCCCCGTAACAACTGCTATACTTTTAACAGTTTTTTTTTCCCTTGTGAGAGCAAGATTTACAATATTAGTGCCTATTAAAGAAAGCTTTAGTCTTCTGGTGATCGCTCTCTTGTAGATGGGTATATTCAAAGTCATACTCCTGTAGCTGTAAAATACAGCTTGCAAACTGATTCAAGAGAAATTTGAACCTTATCAACTGCATCAGAACTACATGATTTGTCCTCAAAAGGAACTGCCTACAAATCAGAGTTTATGGAAGCATTCTATTCACTTCACTACTACCAATAAATCCTTGAATGCTGTACATTAATTGCGATCGGAAGGGAGCTGGAAAGGAGGATTCTACTCATGGTATTGTTGGCATTGATGTCCAAAATAAAAAATATTTGATAACTTAAAATTGTAGCAGTACTCAGCTTATTCTTTGTCGACAAACAGATCCCATCTCGAAGAGTTTCTGACATCAATTGATCAAATCTCTATAACTTCCACTAATTCCCTTATTGCCAAGTGATATTCTTTCTAAATAAATATATGAATTTTTCAGCAAGAAGTCCAACCAATAATGCCGATTCTCATAAAATGTAATCATAAAGCAGAATTATCACTACACTCCTCTAAAGTTTCAAACATATTTAAAGCTTTTTAATTTATTTATTTTCCCCCATATTATATATGCTATACTTACTATTATATATTATACTAATGCTTTAGTTTTAAATTATAATTGCCTGGTTAATAAATGCAGCAGCACATGCTTAACAAACTTTTAGCACTGGTAGTATTAAGCAAACATACATCATATGATTGTATGCTACTACAGTAATGTATGGGCAGAACAGTTTTTGTTTTTTAATTAATTATTGTGTAGAACAGTTCTTATTTTTAAATAATGTCCATCATGCACAAATTTGTCAGTATTTACAAAATGTAAAAGTAGTTACTTATTTAAAGTTTTATTTTTATGATATAAGTAATAAATTACTTAAACTAATACAATTAAGTTAAATTACTCTTGAGCTTGGGCCAGGAAAACATTTCCATCCTGGCCCCAACTCTGGTGAATTATTATTATTATCAGGTCACCCACCTTATTTTACTTTATATTATTTTAATAGAAGAATGTGTGTAAAACACTAACCTAAAATATTTTTATCTTTAAAAAATAAATGAATTCATACTTAGTTTCAGTGGTTTATACCTAATATAAGAAAAAAACAGATTTTTTTTTTCAGTACTATTTATGTATTTTTAGTTTCTATTATTATGAAAATTCGTTTTGTTTTCCAGATCATCAGGCTAACCAACGTGGTGTCAAAACAATTCAGCAGGGTTAGAATCTAGATTCACATAAGAGTACTAATAATACTTTGATTCAACATCATGAAGCTTTTATCAGCATCTATGGTACACTTTAATATCTACAGCACTAACAAAATTAGGCATCTCTAGATTAAACGAATTATATACTTTTATATGTATAATACATTAGATATTCATCAATGAATGAATATTTCAATAACTCGTCATAAAAAATTACAAACTAACGACAGTCTTACACGAATCACTCTTTCAAAGACATTTTCATCAGTTTTTTAAGTTGAAAATCCCCCAAAATGAAATTGATCTTCAGTATTCTTGGATACCTAATACTGATTTTTGCCAGTAAAAAACATATATTCCTGATAAGCAATGGGCCCATTGGCCTTTTCCAACTTTTCAAAGGTCAAACTTGTGGATTCTCCAAGTTTAGCACAAAATTAGATTGCACAACATTGCTCTCAATTCCAATGCTCCATTTTTTAAAAACACAATTTCACTAAATAAACTTATTGTAGCTATTAAAATTAATGTTTTGGCTGTAAGGTATTGAAACTCTGAATGAGCAAGAGAAAGCACAGACCGGAAGTACATACATACATCACCAGATAGCTCAGTATTACGAATCTCATTACTTTTCCCTCACAACTCATAATTTTTGTAATTTAAAGAAACAAATAAGTCTTATTTAAAAAATAAAGTCCTAGGATGAAGTAGCAAAAGTGGGAAGCAAATGAGGGTATTTATCACAAATGAGAGTGTGAAATTCCAAAACTATCAAGAATATTTTTTCTTAGTCTATATTCCATTAAATTGAAAAAATAAAAAGTAATATTGGTGAATATATTTCATTATAAAAAAAATTAAGAAGCAATGTTTTTTTAACAATAAAAATGATAATAAAATCATGGAGAGGCTTTCTTTTTTCTCCTGATTGTTTATTTTATTCTATATCTTCAGCAATAGATATTTTCATATCATGGTGACATAATATTAATAAGTGAATATATTTACTAAAAAACATTGTTTCTATAAGAAATTCCAGATTATAATACAATGAAATAATCAGGAAAACTGAAGTAGTATTTTGACTACAAAAACAGCTTTATTTTATATAATTTTAAAATATATTTGTATTTATCAAATAAGGTGCTAACTGTACATCTCTATTAATATTTTTAAAAATGTAACCAGTTAGAAATATTTATTTGGCTGTGGTTTATTATTCCACGTAAAATACATATGAAGAATGTGAAGTATTTTATTACTTTTTTTATGTTTGATTATTATTAATCTGATAAGGATCTAAAATGGAAATAACAGTTTATTATGGATTAAAAGGAAATAGCAAAATTATAGGATATAAAAACTGCTCAACTTTGCTTGGTAAGTTGGGTGAGTGCTAATGAGACTCAATGTCTCATCCTCAGAGCCCAGGAATGTATGCATGTCCATTACTACAAGGAGTCCTTGTCAGAAGGATTCCTGGGCTCTGAGGATGAGAGATTGAGCCTCAAAAACATTCAGCTTTTATTAAATGCAATTCTTACCAAGCAAAGTTTAGCAGTTTTTATTCCTTATAATTGTATAGCTTAGCCCCAGTTTATTTTAAAAAAAAAAAAATTACTAGTCCCTAAAAATCAATATCAATATCAACAGGTTTTTAATGTTGAAACTTTCATCATACTTGAATACCTATATCTAATTGAGTTAATTTATAATACTTAAAAAATAAAAATTTGAACATGGACAAATTAGCTAGACAACTATTTCATATGTATATTTATAAGTTTACGTTCAAAAAATTATATATTCAACTTGCACTTAAGCTATTTAATTGCACAGCTTGAATCCTTTTTTTTTTTTTTTTTTATTATGGCATCCCAATTACTATGAATCCTTAGTCATATAAATTATGGATTGTGATCATAAATTAAGTAAAACATAAATTTGCTCATTTTACACAAATGAAATTTTTTCTTATAACTACTAAGTAATACAAGAAAATTTTAAGTATTCTTGGTAATAAAATTCTCAAGGAAAATAATATTTTTTTCTACCTTACCTCTAATAACCCAACCATTTTTATTTATTGTCTATTTTCCTATTAAATGTGCAAAAACTAACTAAAATTGTAACATAAATAAGATGTATTTACCGTTTCTTCTTCCGGGTTGGACCGTGTCAAGTAGTTGATAGTTGCCAAGCTTTTGCACATCATGTGATGACTTCTTCAGGGCTGAGTAAATAATGAGAGCTGTTTTTTAAATCTAGGTGGTATATAAATACCATGTTTTATGCACCAGGTGGTGTATAATCCCGGCGCGGTCCGGTCCTTGGGCGAAGCCTGCTTTCCCATTGGTTGATACTGTGTTCTGGCGGCTGGTCTCTGGAGTAGTCAGGTAGCTGGTCACTGATTGGTTGGATCCTCTTGTCGATTAGGGCTGGTGATCAGTGACTCCAACTACTGGTGAATTATTCCAACTCACTCAAACCAATCAGTGACCAGCTACCTGATTAGGCTCTTTAATGCTGAACCACCCAGTTCAACTGTGTATTTAGAGTACTAAATCAATTTGAACTTAACTGTGAGTTTAGGAACCAAACATGTATGCCTTAACTAGGAGGCAATTATATGTTCATATAATAATATATGTTCATACTAAAAACGCCAGATGACTTCTTCCATTATATCATCTTACTGTAATGTAGAAATTTTTTTCAGACACATCATACTCTTCATACAATGAAAGAACTAAGTGAGATTGTAAATGCTCTTCAATCAATGTTTCGCTTACCAAGTACCAGATACCTTTAGATAGCTAGTACTGTAGAGGTGATGACAAAATAAATCAAAATCAATGTATTGTTAGACCCTGGAAGTAAACAGATATAAAGTTCAGATGTCCTATAATACAAATAGCCAATTTTCATCCTTTAATACCTTTTTAAACAATTTTTTTAAATTAGGTATTACTAAAAGCTCTTTGGTAGTGTTTTAATAACAGAGAAGGAAGATTTCTAATAAATGAGATTTCTACTCATTTTTTCATCATTTGGGGTTATATAACCCTTAAAAGTTAAAGTAATGATTATATTTAACAATTTCAGAATATAATTAGCATTTTTTCTTTACGAACAACATTAATTGAATAGAGTGAATGTCTGAGAAATTAACAACCCTAAAATCATCTATATTCTGTAATAGGACTGATAAGGATTTCTCTAATATTAATGACTTTTTTTTAAAGGTTTGAATAAATGGTCCAGCCAGTAAGAATTCGTACACTTAGTTCTTTCAGAGATAGGCAAAAGCAAGGACATGATAGCATTGCCCTTTTTAATTGAAATATTAGAAATCTATGAATATTAGTCATAACCACCCACCTACAAGTTCATTGGTTTTTGCAGTATTACCATTCTTCTTCATCCCCTTCCCCCTGGCCCTCAAAAGATTACTCAATAAAATGTAAGGCTTACTCTAAATAAATCAATACTGGATGCATAAAAACGAAAAATATAAATAACCTCTATAGGGTATTCTTATATGAATCTGTCATCATTTGAATATATCTGATGAGCCTAACGGACGAGAAAACCCACAGATTGACGCATTACAGGAAAGAAAGTGGACTATGTTCGGGCTGAGGATGGCAGACCACTGCCTAAAGTACTCCCCTTTAGGAAGCATAAGACAACTAATGACAACAGGTTTATAAAAGCATATAAAGTATAGACAATAGTTTTAATTATTATAATCATAATGCATTTGGCATGAACCTAAATAAAGAAGTTAAAAATGAATTCAACAAAGAGGTTTAAGTGGTTCCCTTAACCTTCCCTTAGTGGTGAAAACCTCTGTTTAATCCACTAATGCATTGCCTCCAACCTAGTAAAAACAATTCACAAACTATACAGCTATATTAATAAAATAATGAATTATTGTAATGTAACTCGAGGGTACACAATATTTTTTCGTACACAAAGACCTTATCAAGAATTCAGAATTTTATTGTACTTGTAGAGCAAGAGATAATTTTTTAAGGTTTAAGGAAACTGATAAAATATAAAGGACTAAGGTTTGAATAATCAGATTGAGAAGAAAATACATTTTACTGAAACCTATAGAGATATAACAAAAACAAACTACAAGAGCATAGTACAAAATAATTATTACAGTAACAGCAGAAAATAAAACTTAATAATGACCAACAATGATGAAAATGATCAACCTTCAATTTCAATCTAAGTATTGGATATTATTTGATAACCCTAATTATCAGAAATTTCAATCCCTGAGGCAATTAATAATTTAGTTATATTAGATAATAATTTAAGTCACTGACATTTATTACTTGACATTCCTTATAAAAATATAACAAATACAAAATTTAATTGACAAATATTATTATATATGAATGTTTCTTATTTTTGTAGAATCTATCTCATAATTAATTAATTCCTAAAAATATGGTATTCATTCAGACTTTTATATTTTGATTCATGAAGACCTCACAAAATTAAATTTACATAATAGACAGAGTAGAAACACGCCAGTAAGATAATAAGTAAATTTTGCAGCAAAGAAAATTGAGGTCAACTAGCATCATAAATCATGACTAGCAGGCCATCAACATCTCGGGATACTGAACCTGTAGCAAAGCGCTTCAAAAGCGAAATGACCGATAAAAAGAAAATGGCACGAGCAATTTCATTAAATTTCATCATGCATCTCTATGGTCACACATGTACCAAGCTTGGCATGAAGTTAGATGATCTGGTGGAGAGTAAGGTTCCATATGACTATGCTTTCGAGATGAACCTCATGGCTTTCTATTCCAGCGTCCATCGGTCCTGTCGGATGGCCAAAAATGTAAATGGGGATCCAGTGATACAAACCCAAACCCTTAAATACGGGAACAATGAAGTTTCATTTCATTGGGCTGTAGCTCTATATAATAAGAAGCTCGCGGACTATCAGATGATCAACAATTATAAGGAGCTATATAGTGGCATATTGACCCCTTTATTCGCGATGTTCTGTCTTTCCAAATTTAGGCTTGAAGAAATACGTATGGGGACAGGTGCCATTCCATCTACAAAAAATGAGGCTGAATCTCTAGATTCTTGGGGGTTATATTCAGCCCACATACCTTTCCTCGAAGGCATCAGGATCCCACCTCATATGAAAAGCTCTTTGGCACTTTCCTGTGGCCCACTTACGCAAGCAATCCAATTGCACCGTAGTAGAACTAGCCCACAGTACGCTAAAAAATGGGAGAACGCACTCCATGAGTCTATTGCACATATAAAGTATTTGAAGGAGATCGTTCGTCTTATCAAGACTAGCAGTAAAGAGCAAGTGTGCCCTCTACTTTGTGCATTAGGTGATATTTTACTCTTTACCTCATCAAGGATACAACGTAAGGTCTCTATACCTGCAATTTGTATCCTAAAAAAGTACTCTAGGGACCAGATAACCATCCTTGGACGAGAGGAAGATATCGTTTAACAGGATTTCTTTTCTCTTTCAGGAATTCAAGGCATTAAAATTGCAAAGACATTTCCAGTTTGTTTGTTTCATCATATTACTGATGACAATTATACACGCGAAGTAATTTTCCATTGTATATATGGAACTATATTCGATAACTTAGATTTATTGAAAAGGATCACATCACATAATGTGGATTGGGGAAGACGGAGCGATATGAACGAAGGCCTCAAAAAATTGGGAAAAAAGGACAAGATCGTAGTTGCTCCAATAGATCTCAAACTATTTGCAAAGCCATGCTCTTCCAACCAATCTCAATTCTTTAAGAATACAAGAAATAAAAAAAAGAAAAGTTCAACAGCAGCCATTGTAGAGAGAGGACGTGTTTTGTTAGCTCTCTGCAATTGTTTCTTTTGAAGTGATTAAAAGTGTTCAGTTGTTACCAAACTGGTCACAGTTAAAGATGTAGCCAGCCTGAAGACGTTGACAAAGTTTCGAGGAATTTCACCGAGGAACAAGCCCACAGCAAGTGAGTTAAATACTCATTTATTTTTAGTAGCGAAGGGCATACAGGCAGACGTGCTTGGTCAGGCGCGTCCCCTCCAGCTCCCAGCCAGCCGGCTTACACTATCGGCTAAGCAGATTAAGTAATCTCTGCTTGGTCACCCGGCTTAGCGATAAAGAGCAGTAAATATTTACATTTACTGTTGTTTTTGTTTTTGTTTTTCTTATATTATATTTACGTAATGAGTGATGCTTACCATCACAAAAAAATAGCGAAGAAAGGAAAGCGCCCTCATTCAGCAGGAGGCTCTCAAATGTCGCCCCCCAAAAACAAGCCCAAACACAAGAATAATAACAGAGTCACGAAGTCATCTTCAGCCACCAATATGAGTGAAAATACCGATGAGAATAGCCAACCCTCTAACATAAATAGACCTCCATCACCACCAACAATCCCACCCTCAGAAATCGCCCAGAATACAACACGACTAACAGAAACATCGCCATTTTTTATTGTGAACCCATTTAACGTTCTCTCTAATGAAGAGAACATGGAGACCACAGATACCCCACGAATACCAAAGCCCCCTCCAATATTTGTAAAAAACATAGCGAACTTCGGCCTGATGTGTAGACAGTTGGATGAGAAAGTAGGCCGAGGTAAATACACATGTATCAGTCGAAAGACAGATACAAAAATAACCCCAGACTCATCAGATACATACAGGGAGATAGTACGCTATCTGAAATCGGTAAGCGCCCAGTTCCATACTTACCAACTACAGGAAGAACGGACTTTAAGGGTCGTCATTAGAAATCTCCACCACACAACACCGATAGAAGACATTAGGGAAGAACTAACCGACTTAGGGTTCGTAGTAAAAAATATTCTCAATGTATTAAGCCCTGGAAGAGGAAATGGCAAAGAACCACTACCACTCTTTTTCGTAGATGTCAAAAAAACGCCCAACATACAAGACATTTACAAAATTCTGGCACTATGCCACACAATAATAAGGGTTGAAAAGCCCTACGTAAAAAGGGAAGTGGTTCAGTGCCATAACTGCCAGCAATTTGGGCATACAAAGTTTGGCTGTAACTACAGTCCTAGGTGCGTAAAATGTGGTGGCACACACCACAGTACTGACTGCCAAAAGAGGAGAGAGGAACCTGCAACCTGTGCCCTCTGCGGGAAAAGCCACCCTGCTACCTACAGGGGCTGTGACATATATAAGAAGGTCAAGCAGAGTGTAATGAACCCTCAGGTGGCAACACAACAACCTCCAACCAGGAACCCACGCCCCACTTCAAGGACCATCCAGTCTGGAATCTCCTACAGAGCCGCACTAAGTGGACAGGGAGCGACCCCACAATCGACCAACCAGAGCACTCATTTATAAATATGATTTAAAAAAAAAAAAAAAAAACAA
>KZ807636.1:133978-150851 GCA_000696205.2 Oncopeltus fasciatus | reverse complement strand
GAGTCCCAAAAAAAAAAGAAAAAAAAAAGAAAAACCACTTTATTTTTAAGGACTGAGCTCACACATGAAATCAGCTAATATAAGTGAGGATTCATTCCTCAACCAGAGCAGATCATAAGCTCTATAAGCACTTACTCAGGTGCAAGGAAAAATGATGTAATCATATTTTTTCAATTAAAACTTAGAAATTATTCTTCAAATTTGACAGAAAAAAAAATTGTTACCATTCACATACAGAATTCATAGAAGAATTACTTTTCTTCTATTTTGAAAGTTTTTCAAATATCACAATGGGATTTTAAAAATACTATTATTAACTAGTAGTAATATGAATAATAAAAGTA
Source organism: Oncopeltus fasciatus (assembly GCA_000696205.2). Taxonomy (NCBI): domain Eukaryota; kingdom Metazoa; phylum Arthropoda; class Insecta; order Hemiptera; family Lygaeidae; genus Oncopeltus; species Oncopeltus fasciatus. The sequence goes on along the minus strand of KZ807636.1, from coordinate 150,507 downwards.
ACAAATGTACAAATACTTAAATAATTAAGTAATATGCAATAATTTTTAAATTACAGATCCAGTTTCATTGTCAGGATAAACCTTGAAGAAAGATAAAATTATATCACCTTTTATTACAATATAATAGCCATTTTCAGGATTGAGGCGATGGTAAAATGGGGCCAAATCCCAATTAGAACCTCTTGCCTGAATATAAGCATTCGTGGAGATGATAGAGAGAGAAAAAGTATTTCCAGGAGCAAGAGCAGAAGGTAAGGGGGACCTTACTTCTTTATCCCAACCTTCTCCTTGGAGACCCCAGCTGTTTTCTACAATGAAGCTGTTAGCTGAGTAACGTGGATTGAAATGATAAATGATCTTGGGATGAGGATACTCCTAAAAGAAAATGACTAATAAAGTTTCAAATATAAACTCTATGAAGCTATGAAAATAAATCTATGAAATCATAAAAATGAAATACAGAAGCCTTTACTGGTTGCAGTTGAAAATTTACAGGTTTTAAAGGTTAGCCCCATCATATGTGCGCCAATTCTGATCCTAATTCACTAAGCATAAGTTTTAGACAGGTGATTTAAATGCTTATGCAACACAATTTAAAAAAACAAACAAACATACATTTGAATAGCAAATATTTAAAAGGGAATACAAATTAAAATTGAAATAAAATCTAAAAAATTTTATACTAAATCTAAAATTTCCCTATTAAAAGCTTTAAACACTTACTTTTTCCTTTAAATTTTTTTTTGTCCTTTAATTAATGCCAAGGTTTTCCCTTAATTCTTCTTAAATTACATATTTTTCTTGGTAAGGTGAAAGGTTCTATTTTAATTAAAGGAAGAAGATAGAGAATAAACCTTTCAGTTTTCAAAAAATACTTTTAATGGAGAGTTTTTTTACTGTAGATATCATTATTAGATGTTTTTTGTTGGAGTTTGGCCAAGGGACTCAAGGTAGCTAAATTGACCAAACCCCAACAAAATACATCCAATAATAAAAAGTATTTTATTTCTATTAATTCGGATTTGCCTATCATCAGGATTTTTTTTTTTTTTTTTCTACTCATTGGCATACTCTAATTAATTAAAACACATAAGTAGTATTTCTAGACAGGAATCTCATCAATTAAAAATTGCTTCATGGATATTTCACAAAAACAACATTATCATCATCACAAAAGCATTGTTCTATGAAATAATTAAAAATTAATATACAACTGTTAAGCTACCTGCCCAAGAATCATAAAAAGCATACTTCAATAACGACACTATACTAATGAATAGCTAATAAAAAGAATTACTGAAGATAGACAAGCAAAACCAAAATGTTGGAAATAAAGGATTAATAATAATAATGTTAGAAATTAAATTTTAAAGGCAAAAAAAAATTCTATGGCAACCTCCTTGGATTATGAAGGGAAAGGCTATCTATGGCCTTCTACTTACGGCAGGACACAAACTCACTATGTTGGACTATATATAGAAAAAATTGACACCCAAAATAGAAAAAAAAATTTATCATTTCATAGTGTTCTGACGTAAACAATAACTACACATTACAACAGAATAGTTGAAATATCTGGTACTGGTTTAGTGTCCCAATTGTGGCTGTTATTTTTAAACCCATTCATTTTTTTAAAAAGTAGTTTGGCAATTAAAAACTGTTCATCAAAGACATTTTCATGGCATTAAGAGGATTTAAATAAAGTCAAATCTTTTAAGTGCAGTAAACGGAAACAGAAAAAATCATTGATTTCTTATTCAAAAATTAAAATTTACAGAGAAAAAAAAAAGTAAGTCCAAGAAAAGTCACCATGCTTCTTCAAAATATAATGCTTCATACTAAAGTAAAAAGATAAATTAGTTGATATTATAAGTAACTACTAAATTCCCTATATCTAATTTATTTCAATATCTAATTTTTTCTCCCATCAAATAATGCTCAGTTACTATCAATCTTGTCATTGAAAATTACTCACACTGTCTGTTTTTCAATAATATATATCATCTTACAAATAATACATTTGAAGATAATAAAAATAAATCAGAATAGAAAAGCCTGCAACCAAAATGTTCTATAGTTGGATTAATAGTTCTAAAGTATATTGTTAATAGTATATGATTGTGATATAAATCAATACATATGATGTGTGTGAGAAAAGTATGAAACTCTATGCTTACCAAAGTCTATTTTTTTTTCAAAGAACAATATTACCTCATTCAAAGTAGTTCCCTAGACAGCTAACACCGGTGGAATCTATGTTCCCATCCTTGGTTGCAGTAGTGCTCCATCCAGGAAGGCTTTGACACGTTGTGCTTTTAACTGGTTGGACACTTTTTAATTTTCTCCTAGTTTTTCCAGAGTCCCAAAACAATGTCCTTATAAGCATGTTTAAATTTTGGGAATAGAAAAAAGCCAAAAGAATCAGGTGACTTGGAGCTTGAGAAATAACAGAAATGCATTTTGAGAACAAAAATTTATTGATGGAACTGGATGTGTGACAGGGCATTACCATGATGAAGCATCTACTTGTCTGCTATGCTAATATCACACGAATCCCACTTCTCCTACATCTTTCATTATAAGCTTTTTTTCTGTACCTCATTTAAAACTAAAGTAAGCAAAAAAAAAAAAAAATATTCTAATTTTTCAGTATTTTTCCAATAACTGTAATAAGTAACAATATACAATAAGAAACTTAAGAATTGCCTACCAATTTGAAAGTTATATATAAAACGTCAGTATGACCGGCCTTGTTTCACAGGCCTTAAATTTTAAACCTCAAAGTCTTCAAAATAAAGGGTCCTATCTTAGGATAGAAATAATAATTTAAGTCATGGGGCAAGGGTAAGCCACCATTTTCATTTAAATCTATTCAGAATTTTTAAGTTAAGATAGAGGAGAAAATAAGGAGGCGATGGTAACAGAGATAATGAAGGACAGATAAAGTTTCTTAAGAAAAATATAATATTGCGGAGTTTCATCCTCACTTACCTTATTTGTAGACTGAATGTTAATAGAAAATGATACAGGAAGTAATTTAATTCTGCCTTCAATATAAACTCTTCCAAAATAGTTTAAACCATTTCTAATATAATACGTTAATGGAAGACTCTGTAACAAATATCAAAATAACTTCACTCTAGTCAAACTCAGCTTTAAAAATAAAATCATTAATATTAGTGACTAAAAATCAGTTATGGACACCGTTAAACATAAGAAATGATTATCAACTACCAGTGAACATTCCTTAGCCTTATTTTAAGCGACTTTAATTTCTCTCTGAGACTACATGTTGGAAAATATTGTTTTCTTAGGTTCACAAAACATACTTTGAAATGCTCTGAGGTATAATTCATGCAAAGTTCATTAATATAGGAAAAATAGCAATTTTTAGCTAATCAAATCTTAGAAACCTTTTATATTTAAAAATTAATAATTCTTTATTAAATTAATTTTATCTTAATAGTATTAACTAGTAATAAATTAGTTTAAAAAAATTATTTTTGTAACCTGGTCATAACAAGAGGCAAAGCCTATTTTTTTTATACCAATGACCACATCTTTGCATCCAATAAAGATGCAAAATTTGTAAAGGTGATAGAATTAATCAAAGAGATATGGATAGTCTATAGGTTCAAATATACAATAATAACAAAGAACAGCTCTCATCTTAATGGTATATCATTTTTCATTGAGTGATAAAAATCGTGCTACAACGATCACGATTTTTATCACTCAATGAAAATTTCCTAGTGTATCATAGGTGAAGAATAGAATCATTTCGGTAACATATGTTCTACTATGAACCTCTATGGCCTTTGAGGGTTCATAGTAACTACTGGATAGTAATAAAAAGCAATATAATTAAATCAAATTAAAAAATAAGAATAAATTTCAACTGTATTCTGAATAAAAATTATTAAAACCCTTTTAATGTAATCCAAAGAAAAATTTCTTCACTCAATTTTTAACAAAATAAATCTTTGAAATATAAATTTAACAAAAAAAATTCTAAGCAACAACAAAGAAAATACATTTTAAAAATGAAAATAACACAAAATTATTATTTCACGAGTTCAGTACCTATATTGCCTGTCATTCTTGAGAGTGATTTCATACAAGTTTATGTACAAGCTAACTATTAACAGGAACATTAGTACATACATGTTTTAGTTAATCTGCAAAATAGAATACATTATTATTGTGATCCCATAAAATGATTATACTTACTAGATCATGTTCAAGATGTAAGAACTCCTTTTTTAAAATAAGAGGATAGGAGAGGTGTTTATCTGTGAATGCAACTTTTGAAAGGTCCATATCACCAAAAATTTCAAGCCTATTTATGCTACAATAAGGTAATCGATGTTGGAATCTAAACATATGTTTTCCATTTATAGCAACCTAAAAAAATTCACATAAAAGTAACAGAATTCCTCTCATTAAAAATTACAGGCTCCTAGTATGGGTGGCAAACTACTGAATTATAGTGGCAATGAAGTACTTGAGAAGTATATCAAATCATATCTTGATATATGGCTTAGTGAAAAGATGCCTGATGACTGATGCATGACTGTGTCCCATTAATAAGAGGTTGTCACTTAAACCAAGTGCTTAAACTTAAACCAAGTGCAGTCATGGTTGGAACGATGCAAGGAATTAGTACATATCCATGAGATACTATGGTCGGAAGGATAATTCTTGGCTTTTTGAGAGACACAGGAAGAACATGAACGCAAGGAAAATTTGAATTGAGAAAACAGTCTTTGTTTTAAACCATGTGTTTGAGAGTGGTTGGGAAGTTATCTGTAATATTACAGATTTAATTTTTTTTTAAATAATCTACAACAGTCTTGCAGACTTTATCAAATTTATATCTTCAAAGGAAAGTGGATTGTATTTGACTTATGACTTATTTGTTATAATTATATATTAATATTTCTGTTAGAAATAAAATATCTCTACAATGCAAAATTTCCATCACTTGCTCTCTCTCACTCTCTCTCTCACTGTCTTTCTCTCTCCTTGTGCATTTAAATTTTAATGGTAAATATTAAATTCATACATGGTAAACGGTACAAAATTAATGACTTAATTACAAGGATTTTAAAAATTAAACAATATATGAGCTAATATTCTTATATCATGCCAATAGTTAGGGAGGGAGTTCCGAGAGGGGAGATAAGAAAGAAAGAAAAAATTGTTTTCTTTTAATTCCAAAAATTCACAACTAAAAACAGATTAAAAGCCCCACATAAAAAATATATTGAAGCATCTACTTGTCTGCTANTGATTCTTAGGATTTTGGATTGAAAGGACTGTATTCTTTGGATGTTGGAAGGTTTAACAATATATATATATATATATGAACTTGAGATAAATGTCATTACACTTGCAATGGGGATCGAGAACGACCAACTCTCGTGATCGATCTCTATACAATGCAGTATCCCAAAACCTCACCACAATTAGTCCTTCCTCTCCCACTTATTGGCCCTCTGAGGTGAACCACCTTCCTGATATCCTGGACTTCTTCATCTGTAAAAACCTTACTCCTGTTAATTATTCTGTTTCTACCTTATACGAACTCTCTTCTGACCACAGCCCAATCCTCCAAACGTTATCCTTGACCCCTATTCCAAAACAATTGTCCCCTCATTAATGGTCCAGTTGACTGAATCTTGTTTAGAACTCTCATAGAAGTTTAGAACTACACACTCCCCACTCCTCTGGAAATATTCCGATTTAATATTATATTATAATAATATTATCTCAAACCTAGAAAACCACCACATAACCCTTCATCCAACCGTCCTATAAGTCTACTTCCTTCACTTTCTAAGGTTTTCAAAAAAATTCTGTTAAAACTAATGATGCCTTCCACTGAACCCTCTAATATCCTCCCAAATCATTAGTTTGGCTTCTGACATTAGCATTCTACTGTCCAGCAAGTGTTTCGCGTCTTAGACTACATCCATACTTCCTAGTAACACTTACTTATCCAACCGTTTCTTTAAGTTTCAGCAAGGATTAGATTACTCTGATTTCTACCAAGTGGAATTGGGGGTTCCTCAATGTAGTGTTTGTGACCTATCCTATTTATCCGGTACACTGCTGACATCCCTACCCACCCAAGTACCCTCTCTCTTATCTCTAGTTGCAGATGACAAGGCTATCCTATCTTCCCACCCTGATCCTAAAACTGCTTATAAAACCTACAAGATCATCTTGATAGCATTCAGATATGATGCGGTAAATGGAGAATAAAAATTAATGAAGGGAAATGCGTTAAGTTAATTTCCAATTATGAAAGAAAAACTTTCCTAAAATTGTGAAATTTTAAAATATTCCTTTAAAACTCTCAAATTCCATTCCTTACCTGGGGTTCCAAGAACTCAATTGACGAAAAGGATTGCTATACAGACTCATGAATAGGAATTCCAATCTTACAACAGAAAACAAACTGACGCTCTTCAAAACATTACTACAACCAATCTGGACATACGATGTAGAAATCTGAGGTGCTGCCAAGCCATCCAATATCTAACCAATCCAGTCCTTTTGATCTAAAACCCTCAGAATAATCCCAAATGCTCTCTATTACGTATCCAATTCCTCCCATCACCTAGATTTTAATATCCATTTTGTTCAGGATCCTGCTTCAGACTTTTCCACAGTAAACAGTCATTCCATCCTAATCCGAAAAAAAGAAACAAAAACTCTTCAAATGAAACATAGTCTGTAAATAATTTGAAAGTGGTGTCATTGGTCACCTTCTCTCCTCATGTGATTGTCATTGAATGTAATTTTTAACTATTCATTATAATCAAATTACAATTTTTTTTATTTATCTTTAACAGAATGTAATAAGTAAATAAAGGGTGTTCCTAATAATAATAAAAATAAAAAAATTCATTATCTAACAACTACAATTATTTTACTTAGTAGTAAGTACTCGTAACTTGAGAAAAAATACTTTAATAGTAATACTTGAACTAAAAAAAAATTCCTAAAGTCACAAATTTTTTTTCTTACCAAGGATCACATTAGTGAGAAAGGAAAGAGCAATAAACAAGTAGGCGTCCCATATTAAACACTTATAAAACTCGTAACATATAATTAATTTCTCAAAATTAAATTTGGGTAAAAGATTACCCAGAGCAGGACACCAACCAACAGCGCCAGACTGAGGAATCCAGAACAGATGCCAATAAGCTGTCACCCCCAATTCCCTTCTTCAAAACAGACAGAAAGTGACTGCAGACCCAGGAAGCAAGATCCAGCTAGAAAGCCAGGAGAAGAGGGTCTTATAGTGAGATATCTAATACAAGATAGTTCTTATTAAGATGCACATCTACAGCAAATGTCAAGTTCAAATAGATTTTTCAACAACAGCATATTAATGTGAAATCAAAGTCGAACTCATTTATAAATATACTTTGGTGAATCTTAACTTGTGAATATTTAAAATTATATATCAACATAAATAAGTGTTCATCTTCAAAATTTATTTCTGAGTTTCCTAATTAGCAAGGTTCACAAAGACTAAAGAGTCAATAAATTTATGCAATCTGTTAAATACAGATAATTATTAAGAAATTACGGACAAAAAAAAAATATAAGAATTATACCATAAATTCTTTCTCCAAGAGAAACATTTGAAACTGAAAAGGCTGTCCTCTCTTGATGGGGCTTTTTGTAACTGAACAGCTTTCTTCTATGCCCCAGGTTCCTTCTACCCATGTATTCCGAGCAATATAGTTTTGATCAAGTCTTGGGTTGATGTGAAAAACTACGTCATTTTTATATGAGCAAAAATCAATTTTGAACCTGAAAAATAAATTTCTTCGTTAATTGTATAAAATAATTTAATATAAGTCTGAATAATCGCTTTTATGTATGAAGCACTCTCACAACGGGTCAAATTAATTTTTTTTTAGTTTATTTAAATAATAAAAGTCTTATTTTAGATACAAATATTAAATAATAATGAATTTGATAATTGATAATAATGAATTTAATGAATAATTTAATAGAAAAAAACTAAGCTTATCTTGAGTCTGTAATTTTAGTAACAAATTATTTCATTAAACAAAGTCAGCAATTTATACTATTGCTACTTGTACTATAACTATATTTGTATAATTTTATAAAGAATACAATATAATTTTTGTACCTACCCTTTAGCATATTTGAGGACAATTCCTTCAATTAAGATGAGATTTTCAATTTTCAATGGATTTTTAAAATAATGAATAAAAGGAACAACCTAAAAGCAACAAAAATAGTTTTAATATTAAAGACTTGAATGCCATTTAAAATTTTTTTAGATAATAAAATGAAAATAATTATATGGGTCTCTCATACCTTATATTCTCTGTCTTCATTGGTTTCTGCCCATCTCATGCTGGCTACAGGAGATGGGCAGAAACCAATGAAGACGGAGAATATAAGGTATGAGAGTTCTATATTCATTGGTGGTAGAAATAATAACCCTTTAGATAATTATATGGGTTGTTGGTTGACCATTGTTGATCAGGAGGAGGAGATAGTCGGAGTTGGGTGAAAGGTATATTATCTTTTCAAAGAAAAGTCATTATAGTATCTAAGAAAATTTAATTTTGGATTAAACTTGAATTCTCCTGCACAAAATGCGGTAACCTTTTTATCAAGAAAGCCTTTACCAAAAGAGACAAATTTCTAGGTTGTTGACCCCTGAGACTGTTGAGTCTCAGTGATTTTAAGCTCTTGGTAAATTAAAATAGGCTGCTACTTTACCAAGAGCTCAAAATTGACTGCATCATAATCAATTAAGGCAAAGGAAGTTAAATATAACTGACAATAATTATACTTCACTGTAAATTTTCAAAAAAATAATTAAAAATGAAAACTCCAATGTAAGAGATGGCAAGCTCATGTGGACATTTGCAGCTTAAATAAGAATTAACAAATTCAATATATTTTATTTTATTTTATTGGGAAAATAAAATTTTTAATATTTTTGGTTCTGTACTGCTCGCAGATGTGAATTTAATAGCAATACTTAGAAATAGAAGTAATTTTAATGAGCTGCGGCAAAGCTATATTATTATAAGGGATAAAAAAACTGGTAAACTTCGCTCGGTGATAATGATATTTATTTATTAAAGCTGAGCGCTTTTGAGACTAAATGTCTCATCTTCAGAGCCCGAGAATCTTTCAGACGAGAGTCTAGAAATGGACTCTCAGACGAGAACGGTGCGTTTTCCATTTACGTTATCGAGACAAGTCTGATAAGTTATTAAAAATTCTGTTCCCTTGCACTAAAAATTGTTAAAATTTATGTGGGATTAAATACCACAAAAAAATAATATTTATAAAACTTCTAATGTTTAATTTTGCTGTTTATAATCATTAACAATAGAAAACTGTGTAACCCATTAATTGTAAATAAGTTTCATTGTGTTAAAATAAATAATGAAGCACACTAAAATAAAAAAAACCTTTTTAACACTTGGAAAAATGTGCCTCTTCTTGTAAATAGCCAACACCATAAAAAATAGGGGTTCCCTGTTTCTATATTTTTTGATCAATCGTATTATTGTTCCAGAATAATAAAGCATTTAAAGTTATTTTGAATATATTATACCCAATAAAAAACCTGTTAGATAAAAAAACAAACAATATCACACAAAGTTTTAATCAAACATTAATTATTGTCTGTTTTCTGAAATAAGGGAATGGGTTTTTTAAACAATAATTACATTTAGAACACAATCGTAGTATAACTCAATAGATCCAGCAAAAGGTCAATCAAACACATGTGGACGTATTTCATTAGGTTTTTGGTAATTTTTGTAATGAAAGCCTTGATATCAGATGGTAAACTGGGTATGTTTGAGCAAACCAGGAACTACTTATTGGATAATCCTAACCCTTTCAGGAAAGTTATTTGACATCTTGGGGGGACTTAAGAGTTTTACAGAACCAAATAAGACTTGAGCACTTATCCTCTCAATATTTAGCAGGTGGTAGGAAGCAACTGAGGTCATCTGTTACTTATTGCATACACTATAATACACACCCATTTTAGTTGGTTGTAGCTGTCAATACTTCAGGCAAGTTTGTGTTAGCACCCATATTTCTATTATAAAATATAGTTTACAACAGAATTACTCCCTTATTTTTTTGTTTTTTAGTATAGAAACGGAGGTAGTATTTTTTTTACAGCCAAACTGTGCACTTTTTCCATTGATGATAAAAAGATAGTTAGATTTCTCTCTTGTTCTTTCAGACAAAATTTTTTTGGGTCCTGGAGGCTGCTTTCTAATGTATAATTCTATATTTGAAGTTTAAAATAATGTAAAATGTAACAGTATTAAATGGCAAAGTTCTTAAATCCAAATTTCCCCAGTTTCAATGGCATGTACTGGATCCAGGAACATCTTCCTTGGAAAGGCATAAGCATTTAGTTAACTGTCACATATTCACTCTCTTCATAATAGTTCCTACTGTTTTGCATAAACTCATCTAATATAGCTGGCACCTTATGGGTAAGTCTTCTTTGACCTCATGAAAGACGATCATCAATCCCCATGCACTGAAGAACCATGCTATCTCATCCCAACAAATCACTAATATATATCAGAGAAACATTGATATATAAATTTCATAAACATAGATCAACAAATTTATATGTCTAATAGATATAATTGAAGAAAATGTGTTAAAAAAAGAACAAAAATCTATTAAGAGAATAGTCTCTATATCAAAAGGCTTTTTCCATTAAAATAAGAAACTTTTATAAGTTCTTTCCAACTACACAAAGTTTGTTAAACATAAATATTTTGCTGAACCCTAGGTTTATAATTACAGTTTAGTTTGTTAACTAAAAATTACTCCTAAGACCAGTTTAAAATAGTTTATATATAAAATGGTACTGTATANGACTGAATCAGAGAGAGGTATAGGTATGTTATTGTATGTAACATTATTAGGAGAATCTTTTCTTAATTTAAAATTTACTTGTACACATTTTGACTCATTTATTTTGATTCTCCATTTACTGCACCACTGCTGAATAGCATCAAGGTGGTTTTGTAAATTATTAGAAACGATTTTGGAATCAGGATGGGAGGAGAGGACCGCTTTGTCATCTGCAAAGAGGGCTAAAAGAGTATTAGGATGATATATATACTTAAAAAAAAAAAGAAAAAAAAAAGAAAGAACTTAGCGTGTACTTCGCTTGATGGAGAAGCTGCCCAATGACAGAACTCCTAAATCTCTATTTACAATACACAGGTTGTTGTTTTTGTTCTCTTCATATAATTTTTTATAAAGTATTGAAAATGAGGTCACGAGGTTATTTCCTATTCAGGAGACGTGATGGATTATCAGGATGAGTAATACTTGACAGAGTTTGGGTTAAAGGATTGGGATACATGGAAAGGCCAGAGTGGAATTTATTAAAACTGATTGTAATGATGTCTTTAACTAAAGGGATTTTAAGTTCATTGTGGAGTAAGGAGTTTGCTATGTAATAGGGTGCATCAACTATGATTCTTAGGATTTTGGATTGAAAGGACTGTATTCTTTGGATGTTGGAAGGTTTAACAGTTCCCCACAGTTCGACTCCATATGCCCAGATAGTAAGAAATAGTAAATTTGTTGGACACAGTTAAGGTTGACTTGTGGCTTAGTAGCTTGTAAAGTTGTCCAAATCTCCTATTTAGTTCCTGTCTTTTCATTTTTGTATGAGTCCCATGTTAGACGGGAGTCAAGATGAAAGCCTAGGTACCTGACGCAATTGGAAAGTAAGATAGGGAGGTCATTAAAGAGAATGAATTTTAACTTAGAAGTTAATTTGACCCATAATTCACTTCATCCAGTAATAAGTAACTTGAACTGATTATTTCAAATTCTGGGGAGGGAGGGGGGAAATAGAGCTGATAAGAAAAATTGAAATCTAATTTATTATTGTGTTAATTGAAATCTACCTCTAATGTGTTTATTAATAAATAAGTTTACAAATATAATAAACACAACCAAGTACACAAGTATATTTCATTTAAACCAGTTTAGAGTTCTCCATTTTTAGAAAATTTCATTTTGTTGTTTTAGTCAAATTATTCACTTGAAATAAAAATATAATTTCCAAAATTTTGCAAATTNTCTTGGATTCAATTAAATTTATCTTTTTCAATAAAAATTTATATTTGTATTAATCTCTTCTTTTATTTAAATAGTTTAAGATTAAATGGTTGTGAATATTATTTTGAAAAATCCTCGCAACTTTAAATTTATTGGAATCATTCAAATGTAGTTAGTCATTTTTTTCATAATTAAGTTAAACTTTATTCAATATTTTCTAAGTGAATTCATTTATAAATGGGATCTTAAAATGAGGGCTTGATAAAATTAGATTTAGATTTTAGAAAATAGAACCCATTGAGAACAAGATCAGAATAAATGTCACAATTAAGGATGGGCAACATGAGCATTTCATCAAATAATGTCAATGTACAAAATATAAAATGTGTGCAAACATCTCAAAATTACACAATTAACAAAATGTATTCTTAATGTATCAGACTACTCATGAAAAAAAATTTGATCTGATACATAATGGTATCTTTTATCATAAGATATTACGTTATTTCTAACTAGATTGGCACTTATTTCCCGAGAATAGTCTATTCAACATGGGACTAACACCAAGAACCAGGCCTTGCCTTAACTTAATTTAATTAGCTCATCTATTGTGTTATTGAAAATTTTATTTCATGAATATAATAACAACCAATTAAAAAAATAAATATTTTGTTCATAAACCAAATAATTTATTATACTTAAACACTATAATATTGCTAAGAAATTTTTAAGGCTTGCTAAAATTTATGTTAACATGAAAGCTCCACTCACAATAGTGTTGTTTCGAGGCATTCTAAAGATGTAACAGCTATATTTCTAATAAGTGAATATGTGTGACTCATAAAAACTGATAAAACAACAGGAACTGTTGGCATTCCTTTTGCTTTGTTTGTAAATAGAAAAATAAACACTGAATAGTTTTTAAATTATAATTTGAAAATAAGGAAATTTAAGTAAATAATAAGATTTAATACTAATTAGATGAACTAGAAAAGTGCTTTGTATGAATAATAAAGACTAGAGTGGAAAATTTTTCTGCAAATATTTGATAAATCATATTATTTATTTTTTGTGTTCCAGGATTATATTTTATTATGAATTATTCATTACAAAAATTATATAAAATAATTGGAACAATATAAATTTGAAAATAATCTCTTTGGCTCTCAAATGGTGGAGGTATGATGAAAATTATGAGATCAAAAAAGTAGTTTTCAACTCATTAGTTAAGGAGGAAAAGACAGGTCTGTGGGTGTAGTTATCTTGAATTCATATTTATTTTAAAATTTAAACCTCTTTAACTGTTCTGATCATGAATTTATTTCTTTAGGTACTTAGTAGTGACAAGCACAATTTACATTTCAAATTTCATGAAAATCACACTTAGAACTTTTTGATTTACAATTTTTATATTTGACTCAGTTATAAACAAACTAAAATAACAAACACAAGGTGATTACTTTTGCTTATATTTCCACATTCTCCAGCGTCAATCCATATCGTTGCAGGGACAACCATTGGAAAGTAAAGGGAAAAAAAATTAAAGCTCAATGAGTTTGTAGGTTTAATTGAATAAAACTTCCAAAAAATATCAATACAAAGCTATCTTCAACTGGAAAAACAATCAAAATATAGTCTCAATTTAAAAAAAAAAACTTATTAAGGTGATCACCAAACATAATATTTCTAATAAAACTATTTGAATAAAAATACGACTAATATTAGAGATAGCATTTGATTGTTTTAATTCAATTTAACTGTACATAGAAAATTCTCACTGTGAACCATGCACCGTGCAGTTAGAATGGCCAAAATTAGAAAAAATACATACATACAATTTTCCTCAACAATGAAACACAAAAAAAATAATAGTAGAGCACCACTTTATGTTAAATACGATCATGAGTTAGAATAGTCCACAGTGACCTTGGGAGGGTGCTGAGAGATAAAAGCTGGTTGCATGGATAAAGAAAACTCAAGCAAGGAATATTTTTAGAAACATTTAAATATAATACACCAAAATAAAACAATATTTGAAACAAAGGAGCAAAAGGAGTACAATGATACTAACAGAAATACAGAAATATAAAATAGTAAACTACTTGGACCTGATAATAGTTTAACTTCTTCCCAAGTTGGTGAGATGTAAAGGTAACAAGAGAACAAAAGTTGTTTACACATTTACAACAAGGAGATAACTGAAAAAATAGTAATTTAAAAATTACAACTATCCACAAAAGATTAAAATATTTTCACTCGAGGCTTAGTTTCAGAGCTATTCTGTCTCAAATGTAGAAAATTTTGAATTTTTACCAAAACTGAGCCTCTATTAAAATAAAAAAAGAATGGTACATAAATTGCTGAGAATCAGGGTCATAGTTAAATAAAATATACAAATTTTTAATTATATGTAAGCCAAATTTTAAGAAAATAAATTTTATTTTCCCCTAACTTCTGTTTTGACAATATTTAATTTTATAATGCAGTAAATAAAAAAATTAAGTCTACAAAAAAATTACATCAATAACTCAATAATCATAATTTTTTATAATCAATTAATGTTATACAGCAGACAGAGAAACGCAGGCTGACTGAGTTTTTACTTATTTTATTTATATTGCATAGGTCTTACAACAAATAATGCCAAAGTATGAGGTGATTTTTTTTTTTAAATAACCTCTCTTTAATAGATTTATTATTTGGAGGGTAGAGGAAATAGTGACAATACCAAGCCTAATCTCAATAATTATTGATCAAAAATTCAGCATTCAAGTAAATAAATATGTATGTAAAATTTTTTTCCCCTAATATCATGATTTTATTTTGTCTAAAGCTCAAAATTGTTCTTTTTACTCCTAAAAGGAATAGTAGCCCAAACTCATATTATGATTCAAGTAAAATACTTTCCCCGCATTAGGGAATAGCCAATGCACTGGCACCAAGCATCACCTCATTGAGAACACTATGGCTGCCTCTAGTATCCATTTTTTATCCCAAGGATATAAATAATTAATTTGAGGTGATTTATATTTATGTTTCTCATATCAAAAGACTAAAAAATTATTTCTAACCTAGAAATAATACATTTTTAATCAGTATTATTATTATTATTTTTTGCATTTGTCTAGTTTAACAGATCATTTATACCTAGGGACATAATTTATACATTGTAGTAGTTTTGTAGCATATTTTATTAATTAATTCAATTCATAGCAATTCCTTTCACAAAATTTGTTATATCTGAATACCTCAGACAGTAATTTTAGTTTAATTCTTGGATTCAATTAAATTTATCTTTTTCAATAAAAATTTATATTTGTATTAATCTCTTCTTTTATTTAAATAGTTTAAGATTAAATGGTTGTGAATATTATTTTGAAAAATCCTCGCAACTTTAAATTTATTGGAATCATTCAAATGTAGTTAGTCATTTTTTTCATAATTAAGTTAAACTTTATTCAATATTTTCTAAGTGAATTCATTTATAAATGGGATCTTAAAATGAGGGCTTGATAAAATTAGATTTAGATTTTAGAAAATAGAACCCATTGAGAACAAGATCAGAATAAATGTCACAATTAAGGATGGGCAACATGAGCATTTCATCAAATAATGTCAATGTACAAAATATAAAATGTGTGCAAACATCTCAAAATTACACAATTAACAAAATGTATTCTTAATGTATCAGACTACTCATGAAAAAAAATTTGATCTGATACATAATGGTATCTTTTATCATAAGATATTACGTTATTTCTAACTAGATTGGCACTTATTTCCCGAGAATAGTCTATTCAACATGGGACTAACACCAAGAACCAGGCCTTGCCTTAACTTAATTTAATTAGCTCATCTATTGTGTTATTGAAAATTTTATTTCATGAATATAATAACAACCAATTAAAAAAATAAATATTTTGTTCATAAACCAAATAATTTATTATACTTAAACACTATAATATTGCTAAGAAATTTTTAAGGCTTGCTAAAATTTATGTTAACATGAAAGCTCCACTCACAATAGTGTTGTTTCGAGGCATTCTAAAGATGTAACAGCTATATTTCTAATAAGTGAATATGTGTGACTCATAAAAACTGATAAAACAACAGGAACTGTTGGCATTCCTTTTGCTTTGTTTGTAAATAGAAAAATAAACACTGAATAGTTTTTAAATTATAATTTGAAAATAAGGAAATTTAAGTAAATAATAAGATTTAATACTAATTAGATGAACTAGAAAAGTGCTTTGTATGAATAATAAAGACTAGAGTGGAAAATTTTTCTGCAAATATTTGATAAATCATATTATTTATTTTTTGTGTTCCAGGATTATATTTTATTATGAAATATAATATGGTCAGCTATAAATAAGATAGAAAACTAATACTTAATATAT
>KZ807636.1:123043-133514 GCA_000696205.2 Oncopeltus fasciatus | reverse complement strand
ATAGAAGCTTGTCCTGAGCCATGGGTGTTTAAAATAGGGTGGCAACCTGTAGATAGCCCCTCCCTCCAATGACCCTAAGTGGTTGCAAGGGAGGCTAACACAGCAAAAAAAAAAGAAAAAAAAAAAAAGAAAAAAAAGAAGGGGATGAGGGATATACCAAGAGAAGAAATTAAAAAAAAAAAATGCCAATATTTTTGTTACTGTTAGCATTTAGAAAAAATGTAATTTCATAATGTTTATAATTCATATTTTAATTGAAATACAATTCTCTTATATAAACACTTTTAATCATTTAATTTATAAAACTAAACTAATAGGTATATAATGTAATTTACACTTTATATATATATTGCAGAAAATAACTAAGAATTTGCTTTCAAAGGTTGGACAAAGCCTTTTATTTTTAAAATATTTTCAAGAAATGGTAACAGGCTTATTTTTGCAAACCAACTAAAATGTGTTGAATTAATTAATTTTGAATACAATACTATAACATTAAATCATTAGACTAACATTAACAATTGAATGGGAAACTAATTTAAATACTCCTTAAAATTATTGTTATTGTTAATATGCAGTTATTTTTTTCAAATAGAACAAGTGTAAAATGTAGTGTTTTTTTTTAAACAAAACAAAGAATATGTTTGAAAATGAATTTGGAAGGTTGATTGGCTTACAACCACTCAACATACCAAATTCATTTGTTTTCTCAAAAATAGCCAATTAATTACTCTACGGTTCACTTGGTTGTATCAAGGGAACTAAGAAATTTGAGGTTTTAAAAATAAAGAAAAAATGTAAAAAAAAATACTTTTTGTATTTTAGTTAGGAACAAGGGACTTTGCAAAATATTTAGAAAATTATGTTTTTTACTTCTAGAAAGTGTAGAAAGTCATCACTTTCTTCAGAAGGATAAATAGTTTTTAATTTCCTATGAACAATAAAGCAAAATAAGAAAATAAATAAAATTATTGCCATTCAGGGTCTCCAATGCTTGGCTCAGAGACTAAAAAAAAAAAAAAATCTAATTAGTAAGTTCTACTCTACAAGTACATACACACCCTTTTTGAGCAATCATTGATAAATAACAGCTTTTGACGCATTATTTGAATAGAGAAATTTCAGGGGTCACAAGAATGCCTATTTCTTTAATTAAGTGAATATAAATAATTATTACAACTGAGTATTACTACTCTTGTTTTAAATTTGAAACATGAAATAATTTAAAATGTACAGGAAGAAAAAAAGAAAATTTAGTGTCCTTAATTATTTATATAAANCACTCAAATGAGAAAGAGAATACAATGCACACGAAATAGATTATTCTAGGAGAGACTTATTCTGGGAAGATGGAATTTGTTGTATGAAACAGGGGATCGAAGAGTAGTAATAATCGACAGCTCATTGTATTGGTATTATAAATCATAGCAAGAAGTATATTATGTTTTGCTATTTGTAGCTAGTAAATGAAAATTATTTGAGTCATGTATTTTATGAAAATAATAATTAAGATTTAAATATGTAAAAAATTTTAAAATTTTTTAGCAAAAAATAACATTATTAAATATTATATTTCAAGAACATATTAAACATTATAGTAACAAAATAGTACTGTACACTGAATATATATAAATATAAGTTATGAATTAGTTGCTTTAAATACATATATAAAAATAAAATGTAAAAAAGTTATTTTCTTTTTAACTAGAATAATTATAGAGTCATGACATTTTTGATTATTTTCTGGTTTTTAATATATTATGTATAATTCAATTAAATTGAGTGGAGTTGTATTCAATCTTTTCAGACATTGGCAGCAAAAATATTTTGCTGATAGCTTTTTTTTTTTTTTTAGTTAACATTCCTTTAGACTTTTAAAGTATGAACTAAAATATTTTAAATATGTATAGGTAGTAGATAATGAATTGGTGAACTAACTAATGAGAACATTAATAGTTGGAGTTTGATAAGAAAGGAGTTTAGAAAGAGGTCCTAAATGAAAAAAAATCTGAAGAATGAAATCTTGAATGCCAATGCTTCAGCTTGTAATACAAGCCATTTTTAGAGCTAGTGATTTTGACAGAAAGTATGCCAGGTCATTAAGAGTATAGAATAAAATATAAAGGATGTTAAGGCTATGAGGTTTGTCTACTTCATTATTTCCATAAAATACATCTTCTGAAGACTATTGTGAAAAATGAACTCAAGAACAACCGTTACTCCTCTTGATATTTGTCCTATCTTATTATAAGTTTGTGAGTAGACAATGGGAGATCGCCTAAAACAAGGCTTTATTCATAAATAGAATAGTTAAACTAGCTAAACTAAAATTTTTAAGCTAGCCCAGTGATGGGAGGTTTCACTCCAAGAGCTTTTCCACAAATTCCCCTAACACATATTCAAAGGACATAGCTTGACCTAATAATATATTCCATACGTTTCTTGGCATGAGAAATATAAGTACTCACTAAACAATTGATGCAATTATTTGCTTCATCAGATTCATTGAAATTAAAATCAAGAGCTTCTTCTGCACTCAACACACTGATATTGTGGTTTTCAAGAATTATTGCTTCATTCATAATGCTTTGTGTACAGTAACTCAAAGGATTAAATCTTCAGCTGAATACTGTCAGTCTTACAGCTTCTGAAAACAAAACAAATTTGTAAGCTTGCCACTAAAGGACAAAACTAAAAATTCACACTATTAGATATTCACAAAGAGTTATGTAACACATACCTATAAAGGCTAAAGGTAGAAAGCCTAGTCATTTGTTCTGCATTAAAAACTGTCCCAAATTTTAGAAGAGAAATTAAGTAATTTAATATTTTATTTAAAATTTATGGTAAACATGGAAAATAAAATATAATCATTCAACATGATGACAGGGACAGGCACACTAAAATATAGATAAATTATACATAAATCCCATGTAGTTAATAGAAAATAAAGGAAGACCAGAATCAAAAATTGATATTACCAATTTTATCCTGGAAAGGCGGCAAAATAAACCTCCAGCTTATCAGTGACAACAAGTCACTTGTCTGCATTAGTTTCTCAAGACGGACACTAGCAGCGCCACAGAAAACCTTCCCCACAGCAGCGACCAAGGTTTAGTCAAGGATCAAGATTCAAAATAAAAGTTAAACACAGTGACATCTAGATGCAGTCTCACACTCTGTCCTTTTTTTTTTTTTTTTTTAACTGTTGCTCGTTTGTGCCCTATTTGTACCAAATAGGGGACAATAAATTAGAACTACATTCTAAAAAGTTCTTCATATTTAAAATGTGTAGAGGAATGTTGACAGTGTACTTTTACTGCCAAAGTGTCTGAAAATATCGTGAAAGGATTTTAAACAATTCCACTAAGTTTAGTTAGAAAAATCTCAGAATATATTTAAAACTAGAAAACGCCAAAAAGTGTCACGACTCAATAATTATTCTGCTTTAAAAGAAAATATGAATTGTTTCCATTTATTTTAAGTAGAATATTGAACTAGTGAGAACTTGAATTATAAAATTTATGGGTGTTACAGAAGCAAAGAACCCCTTAGATCGACGAGTATAGTACTTCTACAACTACTACCAATTTTAGTTTATAGTTTTCTAGAAACAATTTATAAGGATTTGTGAAGTACCAAGTAGTTTTCTTATTTATTAATTTTTCTCCCCATTTTAATGTATCTTGAGAAAAAGCAAATATAGTGGTTATTCTCATGGTAAAATTTTTTTATTTTCTATACCCAGTGTGTGTGCATGTAAAGGCCCATGTGTGCCAGCCAGAGATGCACGCAGCTTTTCAAAGCAAAAAAGAAAGTCCTTCGCGCAGGATCAGAGTTAAAAAAGTAAATTTCAGATTTTTCACTAGAAATTTACTTTATCAAAATGAAATAACTTTTTATTTTGTCTAGTAAGCCGAAAAGAACGTAAGGGAAAAAGATTTCACTTAGGCTAACTCAAGACCGACCTTTTACCTTAAATGCCTACAAACATTTTATAAAACCAAATGTTATTTATTTCCATCTTTAATGAAAAATGGAAATTTGTTCCTTCTTGCTGTTCCTTTGATTTTTTTAATTCAGAATAATTATAAGTATTAATTTTAAAAATAAACCTGTCTTCCTCACAAAATCTATATTTCTTGCTCAAACGGTTTCGACCCTATTGGGTAATCCTCAGGGGCTATTTCCAATAGTTGTAATCCGCCCTGTGGATTCAGTAGACCACAACTACTGAAAAGAGATCCTGAGGATGACCCAAGAGGGTCAAAAACTTTTCAGCGAGAAATATAAATTTTGTAGGAATTTAAATAGAAATATAAATTAAACCTCCCAAGACAACTGTCGGCATCCCTGGCAAACCATGAATCCAATGTAGGCAAACTTATGTGCATTTTAAGAGAAACAGGCATGTATGAAAAAATTTAATTAACCCAACAGTTAGGGCGTAATAACCATGATGTTGATCGCCCTATAACCTGATCCTAATCCTAATCCTAAATTTTGCAGGAAAGACAAGAGTGTTTTCATATGCTTATAAAGTAAACCCACAATCCGGTTTAAGAAATATCAATTTTTAATTAAAATCAAAATGATAATTGTGGTAAAGTAATCCCACATCTCATTATTTTTTCTAGCTCCCTGTACGTTTCAAATAAATAAATTTTTAATGTTAAATTTTTAATGTTTAATGTTAAAACTTCTGATATGAAGTTGGCCACACAGCATTTTCAAGCCTCTCAATGAACAGTACTAGAAACGATTGAGTACTCTGAAATGAGTTTGCTAATTGTGGCATTAAATCTTTCACGGTTAATTTAACTAATTATTTTCCATGACAGGCAAACGTTTAAAAAAAAAAACACATGGCATTATTTGTCTTCGTCAAATTATATTTCACGGGTTTTTAAAGAATTGGCCTTATTCAAAACCCTTTTGGCTTCCAAGCTGCCGAAAGAACTAGATCAAGCATGAAACCACTGGACACAATAAAGGCAGTATGACAGACATTTTTAGCTCAATTGCATTTTATGGTGAAAACCACTAACAAGTCCAATTTATTAATATATATTGAGGAATTTTATTATTAAAATAAAATCTAAGATAGGATGAGTATTGAAGAATTTATATGTTTTTTTTTTAAAAAGCCAGCGGCTCACTCAAATCGACATTTTCCTATAAAGAAGCATTACGAACTTCATTAGCATTTCTGATCCATGTCTACTGCTTTTTTTGTAAATCAATTTAGCGGAAAACATCCTTCCTTTGTGAGTGAGGATAGCTGAGGCAAAGTAGAGATGCTGAGGAACCGCTTGGTTCCAGGGCAAAGCGCATCCTAATAGGATCCCTTGCGATGCAAACAAAACAAAAAAAAACAAAAAAAACTCCGCTGAAAAAGCCCACATCACGGTGTCCGCCAGGGTGGAGTGTGGCAGAAGCGTGGGAGATAGGGGCGGAGCATATGCTCGAGATGGACACACGATGTGGGACACGCGTCACCGGCAACTGTTGCTCCACTCCCGAGACCAGGGGATGAGCCCTTCTCTCATATGTACATCTCGGATTATCATGGAGGTAGAGGAGTCAGGGAAGCGTTTCAGTTCCTAGCCTCTAGGATGTGTGTATGTATGTAACGTATGGACTTTAAAACGGCTGGGCCGATTTTGATGAAATTTTCAGGGAATCCCAGGAATATTCAGGCGGGTGACACTGTGAAGTCTGATTTTTTTTTTTTTTTTTTTTTTTTTTTATGGCATCCCAAACGCTAGGGTCACTAATGCCTTTTACGTACGGTAACGGATGACTGTTCATAACATTTGCCGCGAAATATGGAGGTGGACAGTCGAAAGCCACCCGTGACGGAGGGGGCACGAACAGGAGGCCAGGTCCCGAAAATAAAAAAAAAAGTCTGGTTTTTGATTTTCGGTCTGCGGGCGGAGGGGCGTGGCAAAATTACACATTTGTGTTCTAAAAAATATTTTACAAAATTGCATAATAAGGAAAATATAGAAGAATGAATTTTCGAGTTATTGGCGGCCCATCTTATTCTTGATACATAGGAACCAAATTCGGTAGTGTGACTTTTCATAGCATACCTTTCCAGAAATTCACTTTTTATTGAAAGTGGATGAGGTAGAGGCGGTTTTGAATATGACCAAATTTTATAATTGTAAACATTTACCGTGAGGTACGAAAAAATTTACATTAGCTACGAAGAAGTTTATAGAACATAATTGGTGTAAAATGTAATTTTATATCTTATTTTTATTAGCGCTGGTAGCGAAATTGTTTACAATTAGGGTTATCTAGTAATATCCAATACTTCGCGCTCTATATATATTGTTCTTTAATCGTGAAGAATTAGTGAATACTTTCGTGAGTGCTTCCAGAATTATTGATTCCATCTTCGGAGCTCTGTCACCTTATTATAAGTGCTATCTAGAGCTACCAAGGCAGGATCACTCATTATAAGGAGACTGAATTCGGAAGACGGAATCACTGAATCTGAAAGCGGTCAACAATTAAAGAAAAATTTCTACAAAAGTGCAAAGTATTGTATATTACTAGATAACCCTAATTTTAAAACGGTTTCTTTCTGTATTTAAAAAAAAAAAATAAGAATAACGCTTATTAAGTAAGGGATTTGTAAATATCTTACAAATATAACTAGGATAACTATTCTTCCAGCGCTGATAACCTCTGCAGTTGAGCGCCATAAATCCCCAATAAACTAGGATAACTATTCTTCCATTTAATAGCTTATAACTACTCATTCTAGAGCATAGGTTAATGCAGTGATGGGCAAAGTACGGCCCGTGGCGTGCACCCTTGGTGGGCCGCGAAAGTATTCAATCCGGCCTACCAAGGGTCGTACCGATTTTGAATTTTTTAGCGATTTGTTTAAACACTATAAAAAATTTAAGTAAAGAAACAATTTATATATGAGAATTATGGTTTATCTGATCAGATCAAAACTCAGCTTTTTCTGTTTTATAATTGCATGGCGAGGAACGATTTAACTCACTTTCCGCGTTTAAAATCCATGTCACCAGTGAGTGAGAAAAGAATTCAGACAGGCGTTGAAGAAACATCACACAGAATATGAAACTAGGCTCCAAGATTTTAGGAACATTCAATCATCGGATGTTTCCTCGATGCCGTTTAATGTAGATCCGAAAAATGTATCTGCAGAATTGCAGTTGGAAATTATTGAAATGCAGTGCAGTACCTAGATTTTTATAGAACTTTTGCCGAAAGCTGAATTTCAAAAGATGATTGCCCAGAAAATTATGGCGATGTTTGCGTCGTCTTGTGTGTGCGAACAGATTTTTTCGACCATAAAATTGCGGAAATCTCTATCAGAAACCCATTTACTGATGAACACCTTTTCGCACTTCTGAAATTTGCTTCGTCTCAGCTGGAACCTGCTTTAGAAAATATTATGGAAAATAAAAAAAATTCCAGATGTCTCACTCGCCTGCCTACCTGTAGCAGGGCCTTCGAATAAAAGTTAAATTATTATATTGTTATGTATGGTAAAAGGTAGTTTGAAACATTGGTGTGTAATGCACTGCAATGCACAGCATTACACACAAGAGTGTATTGTTCTAATGTCTTTATAATATCACGATTAAAAGCTTTAACACAAAATGCATATTTTCTACACACTATTTCCAATAAAAAAGTTTACCCGCTACAGGCTTAGTGGTTTTGTATTTTACTTGTCCTCGTCGTCTTGTAAGATAAATTTCACCATTTTATATCTGTACTTAAATTTAAGCCCATCTGTATGAAACATGGGAAATCTGTACAGACTACGCAGTTCCTGTATAACTTTTTTCTCCATTAGTTATATGATAATTCTTTAATTGCTGAAATGAATAATTAGAAAGTTAGGAATAACATATAAAAAACACGATATTATTTACTAATATTCCTGTTCTTCGGCAATTTTTAGGGCGACTTATGTATTATTTTGGTTACGTAAGATATTTTAGAGGCTACATTCTAGGTATTTCATCAACCTTGAGAGGCCGTAGAGAACTTTTTTCTACATTCTCCTTTTAGAATTTTAAAATAATGTAAGTGATTCCTTTAATTATTGTTTAAATCTGAATTTAGTGAATCCCGAAAAATCTGTTTACTCTAATCAGATCCTACTTCATGAGCATTCATTTAAAGCAATACATTTTTTTAATTTTTTTTATGAAAACATTTTGTTCCAATACTGATAGATGGATTTAATTTATAGTCATAAAAAAAGGATGTTTAACACCTCAAAGTTATAGATATTTCAATCTCCTTGTAATGGAGAAGGCTGATGAGAGCACCTCTTGTCCATAGGAGCGAGTGGCTGGAGGCAGAGTAAGCCCCCTCTCTCTCCCCCAGCCTCCAATTGACGTCCAATCTAGTTCTGTTCCAGGCCAATTGGGAGTAATTGACGGCAATTATATAATGTCGGCTGTCGGGAGGGAGTGGGCCTTGTTCGAACCCCACTGGCGACAAGAGAGCGTAGCCCGCACCAACAACAAAGCTTCTTGTATGCCCCCCACAGGACTTCATATGTAACTTATATGTTCAATGTGAGAATGGGAATACAGTTAATAAACGAAAAATGGGCAAAGTTTGTTTTCCTCTGATTATGCCTTATTCCTAATAATAATGCATAAATGAAGTGTCATTTAAATGCCTGTTATCAATAATTTCTTTATCATAA
Organism: Oncopeltus fasciatus; assembly: GCA_000696205.2. Classification (NCBI taxonomy): domain Eukaryota; kingdom Metazoa; phylum Arthropoda; class Insecta; order Hemiptera; family Lygaeidae; genus Oncopeltus; species Oncopeltus fasciatus. The sequence continues at coordinate 124,798 of KZ807636.1, read as the reverse complement.
ACTTATAATAATGACATTAAGGGAAACTCAATTTGATCATCCTCTTCCCCTCCACCTCCCACTTCACTCATTTCGATCGATTAAAAACCTCATCCAATAAGAATGAACCTAAAATTTGGTTCCCCTATTTTATAAAAGTCCGTCACCCATGAGCTTTGTAAACTAAGCGAATTCCTCGGCATCGTAGTTGTATAATTTTACTGGGAATTTCCATGTCACATAATAAAACATATTTTATCAATAAACAAATCTGTGTACAAACTTATTGCTCTGAACTAAATATTACGCCCACTACATTGAAAACATTATTTTACTTGAACTTGACATTTCAAATAATCCCCCATTCTTAATGGTCCAATTCCGCTCACTTACTAACTCTTCCTTTATTTTCATACTTAAAAACGGCATGTCCTAATTCACTACGAAAAACAAATAATTGCTGCTTGTAAACCGTAAAATTATAATTTTTTATTCAGGAAAACTCCTACTCTTAATTGTTCAATGTCCCTATCAAACTTTAAAAATATTTATTTTTTCAATAAACAAATTTGTATTGCGTTCCATTGCACTAAACTAGATATTAAGCCCGCTGAAACGAAAATTTATTTTAATTCAAATTCCTATTTCATCGATCTGCCTAAAAAAAAAACTTGCTTATTTTTTTTTTCTCCCCAAATTTAATAAGTAAATGCCACCTTTTATTATGAAAATAACTAATTGCATCTTCTAGACCGCAAAATTTATAGTTTCAGTAAACCCCCTCTACAAATTATATCAGTGTAACTCCTAAAAAAATTTTTTTTTTTATCAATCATTCAAATATTCAGAGTAGTTACTCTAAAGTACTGTATATTCACGATACAAATAAACGCGTTACCTTAAATGTTTGTGATTTAAATAAAATATTACAGATTACAGGTAGAAAATTTCATTTTACACCTATTAGGTTCTACATTTTCTATTTTATCTTTCTATGATAATAACGGAGGTACTGATAATTCTTCGCTTTGTTACTGTGTGTGTATGTGTGTGTGTGTGTGTGTGTATATAATATATGATAAAAATAACTTTTGAAGTTACCCAAATTCATAGATTGTATTGCAGGTAAACACTTAAGGTCATGTACAGTTATAGTTATGGGAAGACTATACCTAATCAGGGTATGTAAGGTATCCTTAAGACCTTCGTAAGGTAAAGGAGTCAGGTTACTCACTCCAGACGGCTGACATTGACGCCTGAGTTATCTTGAAGGAGCTCAGAGGGAGACCTTTTTAAATGTCCTGTTAAATAGCAGGTCATTACTCAATGGCGACCTTATATAACAGACTGTAATGAAGCCCTCACTCAGGGATAAAGACATCTGTCTGGGGTCGTGAATGCTTAGAATAGAGTGATGGGCTGTAAATAACTTTCAAGAAACTGCATTGACTTAAAAGCTTAAGCTCCTGTCCAATAGTTATTTTATGATTCTATTTATAAAACGATATACCAGGTATGCAAGTTTAAAATGTCGTTTATTTCTTAAAATATATACACAGTAATTTAAAAAAAAGTATAATATATTTTATTCAAAGTACTGGCCCTCGCTTTCTACACATTTTGTCCATCTCTCGGGCAATATATGGATACCATTCCAAAAGAATGCTTCATCTTTATTTGAAATCCATTCATCGAGCCATTTTCGTACGTTTTCGAAATTGTTGAAGTGTTGCTCCGCCAATGAGTGTCCCATCGATGAGAAGAGGTGATAATCAG
>KZ807636.1:79460-103872 GCA_000696205.2 Oncopeltus fasciatus | reverse complement strand
TTTGATTTACATTGCAAAAATCAGTATATTATTGAGTAGTACAGTTAAAAGACTACAGGTCGAGCAGTTCGACAGTGCACACCTAATTATTTAAATTAAATTTAATTAGTTATTATTTATAATAACAGGTGACAATTTAGAGATTTCTTATTCAATTAATAACAACTTATTAACGGAGTTAATTCTGCTACATGTCTGCTCACTATGAATTTGCAGCAAATGTATTATGTTTTATTAATATTATTGTATATATCTTTAATTATTTTGCATTTTAATATGCTAGCCAGTACTTTAAATATAGTGTTCTGTCACTTCTATTTATTCTATTACCGTTTCCCAGAATAGTAACATTCTTCCTCTGATCCCAAGAAATATCGCTTCTGTATGTCAACCAAAAATCACCAGCATATTCAAGAATTAATCATTGGTTGATGATAGCAGTTTGGAGTTATATACTAAAATACAATTATTATATTTACAAGATATAACAGGCAAAAAGAAATAATTATTTTAAATTTTGTTAGTTTTTTGGCGTTTTAAACGTTATTTTAAATTTAAAGCAGAGTAACTTTATGTACCAAAAAAAAATATATGCCTCGACCACTCAACCATATAGGCCCGAGAGGCTACCTACACGCGTCAGCCTTAAACTAAATGCCTATGGTTTTTATTTTCGATTACTTGTCCAGCCGAAACAGCAACGCCAGGCTAAGGAGTACCGAACGGATCCCTTTAGCTAAGCTCAGCTATATACAAATATTTATTTGGTTGTGGTTTATTATCCCACGTAAATTTTAAACAATTAATGAGAGGGAATAGAATAAAAAATTAATATTGTAGTAGGAAATTAATAAGATATCTGGCTCGTCCTTGTAGTGCAATGGTTAAGCACGCCGGCCCGGATAGCAGGAGATCCAGGTTCGGTTCCTGGCTGGGACAGATAGATTTTTTTTTTTCTGTTCCCTCTCATTAATTGTTCAGCTGTATACATTTATTCAAAAGAAGGTGTATCTATGGAATATTGATAACCTAACGAAGAATTGTCTGAGGTGGGAGGCGATAACACCAATCCTCTTGGTCTTCGCGTTCGGCTCTGCCCGTTGTTCTCTGACGGGGATATGTGGCCGGTGAAGCAGGCCGCCTACGAGCTCCCTCCTCTCGGACCAATTGACCCGGGGCCTGACCTCGGCGGTCCGCAGCTTCCGTCACACTCGCCTTCCACTCAGCCGTCGGCATGCACACGGAATACTAACTATACAGAGGACTCGTTTCGCATTGGTGGGCTTCCGAAATTGGAGATCCGCCCATTGGTCACTTCCACGTATGAATATCAGTCACAATCCAAAAGCAATATTTGTCGTGTCGGGTGGTGGGTCATTACCGTAGCCATCCCGGCAAGTCAACCTTCCTGAGCTTTCATCAGCGATTCCTATATCTCTCAAAGGTAGCGATTCAATCCTGAATGTTCTCGGAGAATTGAAAGGTTCTGGTGTCTTTAAAAGTCCGATAATTCCATTAAAAGAGACAACTGATTTTCGCTTAAATCATCTCTTAAATGTCCACATTTCATTCGCAGGGGTTACCGTCATTTATGGAAGTCATCATAGAATTCCATTTTTTATAGAAAAAACATTTTTTTTTTATTAAATTGTATTTATTTAAACAATTAATGAGAGGGAATAGAATAATAAATCTATCTGTCCCAGCCAGGAATCGAACCTGGATCTCCTGCTATCCGGGCCGGTATGCTAAACCGTTACACCACAAGGACTAGCTAGTTATCTCATTCAATTCCCTCTACACTAGAGCGAGACCCTAAAATATTTTATTTATTTATTACATTCTGTTAAATTAAAACATTTTGTAATTTGATCACCTCAATGAATTAAAAAAAAAATGACATTCAATATCAATCACATGAGGAGAGAAGGTGACCAATGATACCACTCTCAAGTAGGAAAAATAAATATAAAATTACCCAAGACAAGTTTAGGCTACTTTACCATCTTCTGACTGGTGTGTTATCATAGCAACCATCACTCTTTGTATATCGAGCCGGAGTAGGCGGCAATGTATCCAAAATCTGCGTATTAATTTACTCGTATGCGATGATAACATTGTCATTTTCCAATATTCATTTTTGCAACCCTTATTTTGGTTTTGGATGCTGACGTTGTAACCTCTACGGTTGTCGTCGAGTTCGTTCTATTGAAGCGTCTTTCTCAGTCACATGTCAATAAAACGTTTGACTATTCAATGTCAATGCTTGACCCAGACATCAAATGTAATCGTAGTCAGCCATGCTAAAATTAATCGATTGGCACATATTAATCAAAATGATTAATCTCCGGGGCCAACTTCTCTGATACCTTACTCAATAAAAACTCTTGTTTGTATAATTATATTTTAACTCTATGGAAAGATTTCATTACAATGAGTTACCGAATAATAAATGTTTATTACTACTAAATTTGTATTAACTTACTATCTTAGCAATCTAGCTTTAAAGGAAAAATAAGTTAAGTTAGTTAAAACTCAGATAATAATCAGAAAAAAAAAAAAAAAAAACGGTGTCCAGAAATTTTCGTAATTTTATAGCATTACTGAAAAATTAAAAAAAAAAAAAAAAATCATATTGGGGCACTGCACAGTATTGTGAAATGCCAATATCGCTAATTAAATGCCCTGCTGTACATATTGAAAAGTATGCGAATCTTAAAANATTAAACTGATATTTATTTATTACATTCTGTTAAATTAAAACATTTTGTAATTTGATCACCTCAATGAATTTAAGAAAAAAATGACATCCAATATTAATCACATGAGGAGAAAAGGTGACCAATGATACCACTCTCAAGTAGGAAAAATAAATATAAAATTACCCAAGACAAGTTTAGGCTACTTTACCATCTTCTGACTGCTGTGTTATCATAGCAACCATCACTCTTTGTATATCGAGCCGGAGTAGGCGGCAATGTATCCAAAATCTGCGTATTAATTTACTCGTATGCGATGATAACATTGTCATTTTCCAATATTCATTTTTGCAACCCTCATTTTGGTTTTGGATGCTGACGTTGTAACCTCTACGGTTGTTGTCGAGTTCGTTCTATTGGAGCGTCTTTCTCAGTCACATGTCAATAAAACGTTTGACTATTCAATGTCAATGCTTGACCCAGACATCAAATGTAATCGTAGTCAGTCATGCTAAAATTAATCGATTGGCACATATTAATCAAAATGATTAATCTCCGGGGCCAACTTCTCTGATACCTTACTCAATAAAAACTTCTATTTGTAAAATTATATTTCAACTCGATGGAAAGATTTCATTACAATTTAGGCCACCGAACAATAAATGTTTATTACTAATAAATTTGTATTACCTTACTATCTCAGCTATCTAGCTTTAAAGGGAAAATAAGTAAAGTTAGTTAAAACTCAGATAATTTTCGTAATTTTAAGGCATTACTAAAAATTGAAAAAAAATAAAAATCATATTGGGGCACTGCACAGTATTGTGAAATACCAAAATCGCTAATTAAACGCCCTACTGCACATATTGAAAAGTATGCGAATCTTAAAAGTATGTATTCTTATAGATTTTGTAACGCATAATATGATAGTAAAGTCGATTTTGTGCTGTGTTCAAACATAATACCTATAGCTGCAAGAAAAAGTTTTACCATTATATAATAAGAAAAATCAGTCCCCGTTAAAGGCCGTAAAAGCACAGGAGAGAAACCCATGTTATTCACATGTATGCGTATTTGCATCCATGCAGTACACTAGACAAGCCGTGTGGTCAGGATATCAATCTGGCCGCGATATTCTCACATGCAATCCAGAATAGTACCAAATTAGAATTGAGAGTACTACACGATAACAAAAAGATTAACAGAGAGAAGAACTAACTTCATACAGCCGGTAAAAATGATGTATCACAAAAATTTAAATAGATATATTTGAGTTGTCAGATAAAGAAATAGTTGAGAATGTGCCAATAAATTATTTTAATAGAAGAATAGAGAGGGTTCTAACACCAATTTTACTATTAGAAATATTACCTGTGATACACAGAGATGAATGCGGATGATCGCTGAGGGAATGACGTCACCAAACACAAAATGTCAAGCTAAGACGCAAGCTCAACAAATCTAGATCGTCTAACAAAAATATGTTTTTCGCGACGAAAAAAAACGAAAACAATCTCAGATATACAACATACAACCTGAATGAATCTGGTTACATAGAAAACGGTTACCTTTAAGAGAAGCATTATCATTTACGTTCGCGGAATTAAACCTTTAGTTTTATCACGAAACTTCATAAAAGCCCAAACCATGTTTCTAGCTCATACTTTGCTTTAGGGATAAATAGCAGGTCAATGAAAGATTATTAGGTCGAACTTTAATAGTACAAAAATATACTTCCGTTTAGAATTCTATGCTTTAAAATAAGTTTACATCCATATATCTACAACATATAATTAAATGTAATCTATTCCTATATATATATATTGCGCTACATATTACTGCATGTTACAATATACAATATATCTACTACATACATCTTGTCAGATAAATGTCAAATAGCATAAGTATAAAATAATAAAAAAATTTAACATTTATGATTTTCGGTAAACGATAGGACAATAAAGATCAAGGAGGTTATGTCAAACAAATGAAGGAATAATAATAAAAAAATTTTTTTAAATGCAAAATTTCAGAAAAAGACTGCCTCGATCGAGAAGAGTACAGAAAGAAATAATTTGAATTAAAGATTCCTGCGTGTAAAAAGGAATACCAACAGAAAATGGAGTGAAGGAGGAGAGACGAAAAGTCAGAAAAAACGAAGAATTTCTGGAAGAGATAAAGAAGAAACTGTATAGTGGTATTTGTATGGNATATTGCTACATATTACTGCATGTTACAATATACAATATATCTACTACATACTTCTTGTCTGATCAATGTCAAATAGCATAAGTATAAAATAATAAAACAATTTAACATTTAAGATTTTCGGTAAATGATAGGTGTATAAAGATCAAGGTAGTTATATTAAACAAATAAAGGAATAGTAAAAAAAAAAAAAAAAATTCAAACTAAAACTATCTTCGAATTTATAAATGAAATCGTTTCATAACAAATAAAGCGAAATAAATTTAGTTGCTGGCTAAGAGGGTATACCAAAATTATTTAACGCTTGACCAGCAGTGTCATTTGATTTGATAGTCACTAATAATGAAATCTATTTGTACATATCGCTGCTCCGGAAGTATAATGACACAACTGCAAAAATTGAAATTTTACAGGACAAGCAAATGAAAAATAATTTTAATTTGTCTTAATAAAATGACCTATAGATTTGGTTTGATTCTTTTATGAGAGTNGAGTTGAGTAAATTTAATTAATATTATATGATTGAATGAAAAGTAAACTATTCAGAAATTCCAAACTAAAACTATCTTCGAATTTATAAATGAAATCGTTTTGCTGAAATTTAACGCTTGAAAAGCAGTGATATTTGATTTGATAGACCAATAATTATCGGTGTTTAATTATAATTAAATCCATTTGTACATATATTCACTCAATCGTTACAACTGGAGCCTTATCTCAGCTACTCATTAGTCGTCGTTTCACACTGTGGAGATTGTCATGCTTACGGCAAGTTACGAAATATATGTGTGAAAAATCACAGTATGGGAAGGAGAGCTTCAGAAATGGGTGTGAACAGATTAATTTGTCTCTCAGTTATTGATCAGCAAGATGTATAATAAATATTTGAAATTTTCACTAAAATATTNTAATTTGTCTTAATAAAATGACCTATAGATTTGGTTTGATTCTTTTATGAGAGTAGCTTGTAGACATTGTGGTTTATTATTGCAACTTTTAAGTTATTAGAAACGCATTTTTGAGCCCGCCAACACAATAATGTCAATTTCACACAATTTTACAGTTGCGTCATTATACTTCCGGAGCAGCGATATATTCACTCAATCGTTGCAGCTTGAGGCTTATCTCAGGAACTCATAACTCACTTAGTCGTCGTTTCACACTGTGAAGATACGTCATACTTACGGCAAGTCACGAAATAAGTATGTTTAAATTAACAGTATGGGAAGGAGAGCTTCAGAAATGGGTGTGAACAGATTAATTTGTCGCTCAGTTATTGATCAGCAAGATGTATAGTAAATATTTGAAATTTTCACTAAAATATTAGGGAGATTATTTTTTAATAAACTAAAATAATAATAAAAAAGTGACTGTAAAAGGTTAGAAGAACGTTGCATGTTGCAGGAGAAATAAGTAGTGAATTTATTAATTAATTACGTTATTAATTTATTTCAATAAATAAGAAAATTAATATTTGTCTATAAAATATTAAAGAAATGTGATACATGTTAAGCAATAAATCTGTAGCTACAAAAATAATTAAATAATACCACAGTAAAGTAAACACAGACTCTAAAATCACACAAAAACTTTTTTCTTTCCTTTTTTTATTTTATTTTACATCTAAATAAATATGCAAGAGAAACACAATTATGAAATCAAAATAACAGTCATGTTTATCTACTACTTAATGGAATGGCAATATTTTCTAAATAGTTAGCGACAGAAGAAATTTGAGTTGGTCTCGTCCTCAAAATCGCCTTCCCCTGTGGTCTTTTTTTAAAATTCGCGAACAGAATCAATCGTGTACATCACTTTTCAAGAGGCGTGCAAGTGGCAATGCAATGGCAAGTGCAAACTGTTAAGTGTTAAGTAAGTTATCGTGTTAATTATTGTAAGTACCAGACGAGAAATGGCCACCTCATTCATGGACTCTTTAAATACCATTATTCAGTTTACGGCACCAAGTTTAATATAGATCTTTCCATATACCCTTACAATCTTTCAGGGTATTTTTAGTGGACTGTAATTAAAGATCTGCACAATATCACTGAATCTGCACAATAGATCTGCTGAATAGTAATAATTATTATCCTATCGTAATGATTTTTTTTTCCTGGGCAGACACAAGCAAAGGTATCAGCCGAAATGGATAACAGATCAAGAAGAGCGGGTAAAATATTCTGGGCTGGCACAATTTTAAGTAATTTATCCCTTTTGATATATAACGCCGGGTGAATTCTTTCATTCTAACCAATCAATTCTAATGGAATCAGATGATGTCAATTGACAAGTAAATAAGTCGAATACTGCCAATAACCTAGTCTGCTGAAGGCCGTGTTTTCGTACTAATAACCGGATAGACCAGGCATTAGGTAACTTCCATCAGAAATCTTGGCAGTGACCTTCGAACAAAAAAAGCAAATGTGCAAGAACTTGAAGAATTGTAGTTCTTCTGCATTGAATAAGAGGAAAAATCTCTTATCCATTCTAATTATCTAATGATGCAAAAAATAAAAAATAAATCTTTGCCAAATTTACCTTTCAGGTATTATTTTCAATACACATCTCGTGAAAATTTGGAAAAAATCATAAGAACATGAATATGTTATCCTATTGGTTAATAAAACAAAAATATTCGAAAGAATTCAAAAATGTTGCACAAAAATTTTTGGTTATAAACTAGCAACAAAGGAAAAATTTAGGAAGAACCATTTATGGAATGATTTCTTCATATGGAAACGCAATTTTAAAAAAAAAAAGATAAAAATACTCCTAAGTACAGTTGAGACATATAAGTCCCCAATGATATTATTAGTACTTCGCTGTTAGAGTGCTATAACAGTTAGTAGATTATTTCTTGATCTACCAATACGAAAATATAGGAGAGAAATGAATGAAATGCCAACTTGCCGATTTCATCTATACTTTTTAATCAATAGTTTTCTTTTTACATAAAAATAAGATAGAAACCTTTATGTAAGAATGTCTAGAACGTCTAAACTCGGTTCTCATACTTATATACAAGTTTTGTACAATCATCATCAAAGTTTATTTTCCTTAGCAAATACTGGTTAAAAATACAAAGAAAAAACTTTAAGTATCATATTAACATTGATCTATTTGTTTTAGAAAAAAGTCTATACTTTTACATATATTCCCTAGAAGAATTTTAACAGTTCTGACTCTTATTAACTTCAATTTGTGTAATAAGGTAAGAGAACTGTAAGTCATTTTTAATGACACTTCGTAAAATGAAAAAAAAAAATTAAACATATGAGTCCAGGACACCAAACTTCCAGAACAAGAAGGATTTAATAGTTCTAGTGAAGATGACCACCACAAAGACGCTGTATAAAATAAGGGGAAGTATCTGAAGTAAACGAACGGGGACCCATTGAAAGGGAAATAGAGGAACGAAGGAAAGAGTCATATGGAGAATGAGATATAGGGCAGCAAAAGGTCGGTCCAATATCTTATGAAAGAATGACTCGATACACCCTGGTGAAGCAAAAGACAGGAACCACACTCCTCCAGGAACCACCCCCTCCAGGAACCACTCCTCTCCAGGGAATGGTATACTGCCTAACAAGTGAATAAAGAGATACCACCTACCACACAGTGCAAGCCAAATTCTTATTCATTCAGAACAACATATGATATTTCGTTCACATTACAGCAGTCATGTAATTAGAACATGATGAAAAATTTAAAGAAAAGTACCAAGCATAGACCAAGACATTTTGTTTATTTCTAAACTGACTAAACCCAAGTTAAAAAAGAAGATTGCTCTCTCTCTCTCTCTCTCTCAAATCACTGATATATATATATCAGTGATTTTGTCAGAAAAATTTTTTGAAATCCATTCAAAAAAAGTAAATCCATACAAAATTATTTATTTTAAGGTAACCCATGGCTTAAACATGGGTACTAAACATTCCTAAATGTGAAATTTATTTTCTTTTAAAAAAATTAAATTTTTTAATCCGTGAGTGACATGGGTATTTAATTTATAATTTTATTAATCCCTGAGCCCATGTTGATGTTTCAGTGAAAACTATTTCAGCCTAATAACGATAAATTTAATTTCGGTATCAAAAAATTCTTGACACAATAATAGCAATTAAATCAAGAAACCTAAAAAGAAAAATGACTAGAAAAATAATAAACGTCCAATAATTTATAAAGTAAAATCATAAGACATGTATTTCTACAATATGCAAATGAGACCTTATTGTCTCAATTTAAGGAAATATAAATTAAAAGTAAGGAACATAAAAATTAAAATAAAGAGTCTGTCTATTTAAGTCAGCATTATAAATAAAGAAGATTGTTGATTGGTCTTTAATGAACAGGATTGACAAAAACGTGAAAATACTAATGAAAAATATTGATCTAAAAGGTTATTTCCACCACCAATGATTATAGAACTATCGTACCTTCTATTATCCGTCTTCATTGGTTTCTGCAAACCATCTTCTGTTGGCGAGCGCTTTTGGACATTGTCCATCTTCTGGCCGAAAGCGCTCGCCAACAGAAGATGGCTTGCAGAAACCAATGAAGACGGATAATAGAAGGTACGATAGAAAAATATTGAGTTTGTTCAAGTACTTCGACTAAATGATTCGGAAGCGCTAACTGGGTCCAGAGAAGGATAAAAATAATTCAAAATCGAGTGGGGACAAAGGAGAAATCACGTGACCTGGGGCACACAAAGCGGGTAGAAAGGAGATGGTAATTTTTCCAAAGAAAACTTTAATCCTTACTGAAATACATGATGGCAGGCGGCAGTCTTGAGGCAGGGAGGCAAGGGCGGTAGCGGTGGGGGGAGCAGGGGCTGGCCGTGATTGGCCGATCGGTGGCCCCGCCCCCTTCGGAACCACCCCCACCCCTACCCCAGGGTACGTCCCCGGGACAGAAGCTGTGTTCACCGTTTTGTGACTCTCCGTACACTGGTCGGCCAGCCCCGGTCTCTGGCTCCTCTCGCCGCTACAATTGTAACAAATAAGCTCGATTGGACCTAGTTGGCTGAATTGGCCTTAACTCGCCCTGCTTAGCGCCTCCTATGAATTTGATTAGGCCAATTTAGAAATTAATAGCGATCAATGAGCTTTCTCCCGCCCCTACTCGATCTCCCCCGAGAGCCGGTCAGTAATTAGCGGCTGATTAACTGGTTTATCTCTTCTCGACAGCTGATTACCCCCCGGGCTTCCGAGATTTTCCCCGGCCGCCCTAGCCTTTTCGGCCCTCAGCCCGAGCTAAGTAGCTGTTTTCCGAAATTTTTCAAGACGGCCTCAAACGTGGAGGACTACATCTTCAAACTCGAGCCGACCGAGATGGAAGGCACCTCCTTCGACGATGGGATTTTCTCGGATTTTTCAGGAGGTGGAGGACTGGGGAAGATACCTACGAGTAGTGTCCACTCCATACAGGTGAGCTCATTATAAATTTTAATTATTTATGATATTTAACCATTTTTTTTCTATTTTTTTTTTCAAGAGAGATTTCTCTCATATATTTAATTATTTTTATATTTTCAGTATTCTTTATTGTTTCATGAATTTTTTTTTTTTTTTTTTTTAATGTTTTCTATATACAATATTTCACTTTAAAAGGATAATTTTACTAATTATTACGAACCATATTTATTTAAACACGGATATTATGAATAATTTAAACTTTATTAGAAATTGTAGTAAAAAAAAAAGTTGCATTTTTTAATAAATTACTTATATAATCGGTCAAGGCTGATCCAATTAATACAATTTTTAAATTTTTTTTTTTTTTTATTATCTTCCGACATTTCGGCTTACATTGTAAGCCATCTTCAGGGCTAACATGGCGAGAGGGGACGTCTTGTCGCCCAGATCAAATGTACATGACGTCGGCAGAGAGAATTGTATTTTTTGGATCAACCTTGACCGAAACCCAAAAAAAATTCTATACTAATATCTAAAATCAAAAAATTTCCATTCTTTATTTTATTTCAACATATTTTTCCCTACTTGATAGATAATTATTAATGCTAAATCAGTACACACTGATATTTTATTTATTTCATAGAGAGTTATTTCAAATTATTATAATGTATTGATTTTATTAAGAATTGAGAGTGGAATTTTCATATTATTTGGCTTGAAATAATAACATAACAAACTATATAAAGTATAGTAGTTATATTCATTAATACGTTAAATTGATAGTATTTTTAAATAGTTAATAGTATCTAAAATATAGAAATTATAAATTTGAATAATAATTTGTAAATAGTACTTTCATTGATTTCATCCCCGATTTTGAAGCCTGTGCATTTAACAAGAATTATTTTCTGTAATTTATATAGTACAAACAAAAAAACAAAACATTCTTTATCAGAAAAAAATGCAGAATTAAAACTGACTGAAGAGAAAAAACCAAAAGATAAATAAAAAGTGTCCAAAAGTGAAAATACCTATTATCTGCGATGACCCACACATTTCCAGAGACCTCCACACCTCTGCTATTTGTCGACCACCTCTATCCAGTACCAGTGAACTCTCAATCTAAATAAGCTACAATAATTAATATTTTTTAGTTATTAATTTAGTGTAGCATAATAATATCTCTATTTCATTAAATTATTTTAAAAGTTTTAGACTGAATTTGCATTTATGATTTATTTAAGCTTCGAACTACAGTGAATTACTTCAGAATGTTTTATAGTGTATGTGTTTATATATACATGTATATTTATGTATGTATATATATATACATTTTTTTCTGTTAACTTTATTTTATTTATGAAACTCTTTCATTTAAATGCCATACCTGGTTCTATTCTAAAAATTAGAAGATTGCTATGCTTTTTCCCTTGTATTGCAATTATCATCGTAAATTGCTACACAATTTAAGAGGGATGAAGACATAAAGATTCCTACCCCCCCCCCCCCATTGCCCCATTGTTTTTGAATTTGATCCATTCAATTCATAGTATGGCAGCCAAAAATATGTCCACATGAACGGTAACACCTGTTTTAAAATGTATGCTTTTTAATTTTAAAAATAAAAATAAGTTTTGAATAAGCAGCAAATCAGAACAAAAAAAATACTAATTCGAATATGAAACAATCGTTTTTTTGTTGNGCAGAATTAAAACTGACTGAAGAGATAAAACCAAAAGATAAATAAAGTGTCCAAAAGTGAAAATACCTATTATCTGCGATGACCCACACATTTCCGGAGACCTCCACACCTCTGCCATTTGTCGACCACCTCTATCCAGTACCAGTGAACTCTCAACCTAAATAACCTACAATAATTAATATTTTTTAGTTATTAATTTAGTGTAGCATAATAATATCTCTATTTCATTAAATTATTTTAAAAGTTTTAAACTGAATTTGCATTTATGATTTATTTAAGCTTCGAACTACAGTGAATTACTTCAGAATGTTTTATAGTGTATGTGTTTATATATACATGTATATTTATGTATGTATATATTTATGTATGTATATATATATATGTATGTATATCAAAGTATGCCTTTTTGTCCCTCCCATTATATCTTTAACGCACTTGCGTTGCCAAGGGTGGGGTCATGGAACCATAGGCTGGTAAATTCGGAAAAAAATGAGAATTTAATGCAACACAGACTTAAACCTCTTCATTTCTTTAAATATTTTTCAACTCAATACAAAAAAATTGTGATGCAATATTGATGGAGTTTTCTCAGTTTACCTGGACTGTCTAAAATGCGGATATCCCGGAAGTTTACATAACTTCAACATTGGAACTTTTATCTCCCGATAAAAAATATTCATGATTTCATATTAAAGAAAACTTACAAGGCTACATATTATAAATAGTACAAGGCTCAGTAAAATAAATAGTGCTTGGATATATTATATACAAATTACCTTTGAATTTTCATCCTCATAGAAATTTCAAAACAACAAAATTTATTTGTTAATTTATTATCATAAATGTAGTTCAAGCTATGATGACTTTAATTCTAGTAAAAATTACGTACGTATGCATCAGATGGTGATATTTTATGGTATTCCACCAATTGATGACAGGCACTAAATTTACTGAGTATAATTTCTCCCACAGGATGTGCTAATGAACAAAAAAGGTGCGCTGCCAGGCTCAGCTGGCAATGGTACAGAAGCAAACTGCCCTTAAATAGCGCTAACTGGGTCCAGAGAAGGATAAAAATAATTCAAAATCGAGTGGGGACAAAGGAGAAATCACGTGACCTGGGGCACACAAAGCGGGTAGAAAGGAGATGGTAATTTTTCCAAAGAAAACTTTAATCCTTACTGAAATACATGATGGCAGGCGGCAGTCTTGAGGCAGGGAGGCAAGGGCGGTAGCGGTGGGGGGAGCAGGGGCTGGCCGTGATTGGCCGATCGGTGGCCCCGCCCCCTTCGGAACCACCCCCACCCCTACCCCAGGGTACGTCCCCGGGACAGAAGCTGTGTTCACCGTTTTGTGACTCTCCGTACACTGGTCGGCCAGCCCCGGTCTCTGGCTCCTCTCGCCGCTACAATTGTAACAAATAAGCTCGATTGGACCTAGTTGGCTGAATTGGCCTTAACTCGCCCTGCTTAGCGCCTCCTATGNTTTTATTTTATTTTATTTTTTTTTTGCTAACTTCTGAACGAATTAGTTTTTGATTGAATTCGAACGAGAGGGAGGGCGTTTCAAAGGAAGAAAATATTGAATAATAATCTATATCTTCGTTATTATAAGTTATAAAAAATATAGCTCTACACAATGTATGTAAATTTATTTTTTATTGTTTATAAAAAATATTTACTAAAGGTGCATATTGAGGAACAAATTTAAATGTAATTCAAGAGGGTTGAGCATTTCCGCCCACCCCTCCTAAGTCCTAGGTCGGCGTAAAGCGACAATAACTTTTCCCACCATTGTCCTTCCTTAAAAGTACTTTAATCCTTTATAAAAATAAGATCACAAATTTTTTTTTTTTAAACAAACAGTTTATGAAATGTAAAAGATAACTCGGAAAGTTCAGCGTTCTCTCATCCTCATTGAATTTCTTAGCTAGTTTCTCTTATATTCTTTATGCCTTTTCATATTAATTCAATTTTTCTTTATCACTATTTATATTACTACCCGAAAAACCTGCTCAGTTAACTTAGCTCCTGTTTGACGAACATTACCATTTGCTCAGTTGAGTTAGATGTTACATAAGGGATGGAGTCCACAATAGAAGTTTTCCTTTTTTTTTCCTTGCCACTTGATTTTTTTTTATTCATTTATATTTTTTCACATTCCTTCCACCCTTCTTCTTCTCATTATTATTATTACTCTAGTGATTTTGTTTGGGTGATTGGTAATACAGATTCTTACAGGATGTTTACTTTCCCTAATGCCCCACTGATTTCATTCCCAGGTAATGCTCGGTGGGAGTGGCGGCCAGCTTGGGGAGATGGAACAACTCCAAGGGATCTTCCACTCTCAAGAACTCCAACCCATCCCAGAACAACCGAAGAGGAAGGAACCTCCTGGTAAGTCTTCCGACGACAGAGCAATGTGGAAGGCCACTTTAGTCTAGGATATACAGGGTGGTTGTCGAGTGAATGGAACCCACTAGACTGCCTTAGATCTCCAGCAGCCGGTCTTAGCACTAATCAACAAAGTAAAGTTTATTTATCTTAAAATGTAAAAAAGAAACATTACCGGATGGAAATGTTTTTAAATGTGAAGTAAGCCATATTTCTGCCTTTTTAACTTCAAGAACTAAAAATGGACGAAGGTTGTGAAAATTTGAAATGATATCCCTCATATATCAAGACATCAGCTACCATACTGTTGCTGACCCCAAGTATATTAATTCACCCGACTTATTTTACAGGAAAGCGACAATTTAGTGACGTCAGAAAAATCAGAGCAATCATGACAACTTATTATTTAGTAATTAGTAGAATAATCCTAAATAAAACAAGTTTATTTTTAGTTAAGATTATGTTATACCTTGCATTCAACGTCTTTTGGAATGTTCTACATTACATTGCAATATATATATATATATGAATGTATTAAGCATAATCGTTCATATGGATAGGAAAATCTTATTTTTATTTTGCCTCCAATGAAATATATTATTTTTCTCAATAAAGTTGTTCAGCTTGGCCTTCATCAGTTGCTAGATGAAGAACTCATGATTCTGCAGGAAGTACTGAAAATTTAGATGAATTGATATGGACATCTTCCAGAAAAATGAAATTATTATTAATTTATTTATTATTACATTATTTACATCACGTCTACTGATGCACTGTATTATTAAACTACCTAAATTTTATTTGTGAAATAAAAAAGGTACTCTATAAGCTACAAAATTTTGTTACAGTTGCCGTTGACGCTGTGACCACGAGCACGACAACCAGCAAAAAATCAGAATCTAAGAGCAAAAAGACTGACAGTAATGGTGTGAAGAAGAAAAAGACAAGGTTAGGAATTAAAACTTTTAAAATAACTTANCTTCCGAAGAAGATAGTCTGCGGTGTCTCCCTCCAGCGCGCCTAGACCCCTCCTACCTCCACGAAGAATTGGAATTCCCCCTCCCCCCCTCTTCCATGACATCTTATGCCAAGTTCTATGACAGTCAAGAAGAACTGCTTAAATCCTATGTTCCGGGATGTAGAGCCTCCTCTACCAGGGTGTTAATAAGGACCCCCATCCAGTGCCACTACATCAACACAGCGCATATCGTGTGGATATGTAAATAGCATTAGTCGATGAGTTAGAACTGTGAGATACACTAAGTGCACTAGCACATTGTATAAATGCCGAATATGCCTCACCGGATACTCTTATGCTCCACGGAGCAAAGCGTAAAAGAGTCTCGCTGCTAGCAGACTCCATCGAATAACCTTCGGACTGCTAACCTTATTTTGCTATTGCAAATTATATCCATTTAAACTATAAATAAGACAGCAAAAAAAAAAAAAACATAGGGAATCATGTAGGAATCTATGGTGTTGAGGGGGAAGGGGGTTTGGTGAAAGTCAAATTGGGAATTGTTGAGGTGGGTATCGATATAGTTGCGTCAAGAAAGATGGACATCAGGACTGGTAGATGAAGTGAATAAATGTGACGAGAATTGATGTAACTCTGAGACGATAAAAGTGTAGAGGATTTTTGAGGGGCGATATTGTGGGCCTGGAGTTTTGTTAGTGACAAGAGGGTTGTTTAGAGACAGTCTTGATAGAGGTTAATGGTTAGTAGTGAAGTTGTTGACCGTTGAGGTATTTATAGGTCAATAGATGCAGCCCCAATTACCTCTAAAATCGAATAACAATATATTTTTTTGATATTTTCTTTTCTTACTTGATTAATAGCATTTAATTTATTTTTACATGATTGCCTGTCAAAGCTTATCCCACGTACAATCAAAGGAATGATGAGGAAAAGATTCCGTGAATGAGCAGAGTCAGAGGAGGGTTGATGATATTAGGGAAATAATTAGTCACTTGAGAGCGCCACAAGGCGAGAAGAATTTCCGTGCCGTCTACAGCTGGTGTAGAAGTGAGTGGTCTGAATCACCAGCTATCTTGTTAGGGACACTCTTGCTCATCCGCTGCACATTATTGCCTGAGATCAAGATAAAGAAGTAGCTTTTGTGCTTTATGGGGGCATGGGGAAAACTGAAGACGCATCACCCAAGAGTAGGTGCTAGCTTACCCTTCAGAGCTCGAAAAATGAAACTTAATTGCGAAATTTCCTTCATTTCAAGATCGTCCCGTCTGTAGCCAGCGATCCTCCCCTCTACCCCGGAACATAGGGGTCACGTGACTGAGGGCGTCATGTGGCCGGCCCTCATCCTGCACACGCGTTGACTCGCCCACATCCCAGATACCATCTCCGCCAGTTATGGTCCACTTAGAAGGAACACTTCACTCCTGTCATTACCATTGTTAAGTAGCATACCACTAGGTAGTTAATTTACCAACCCCCTCTTATTTTTTTTTTCCCCGCTTACGTTACGTACCCATAGCCGAATTTAAATAAAAACCCATTGTTAATGATAATTTAAAATCATTGTAACAATATTTATAATAAGCATTTTGAAGTTAGAAGTGTAAGACAGGGCGAGGACCAAACCCTCATTTTCTGATAACAAGTCATTTTAATTTCTGTACTTAGTAGGCTCAAATCCAACCGAGTCAGAAACATATGTTTCCTTTGATTATGGATCTCCATTAGTGAATGATTGCTTCCAATACATCTCCCGCCTTTTCTGGCAAACTACGACACACACCTGGGAGGCTAGGAGTCCTCCAGGGAGAAGTTCCTGGACTTGCTGGGGGCATGGAATGTAGGGTCAGCACGTCCAGTGACCAAAAAACCAAGTACAACTTAAAGTCCCCCCATTAAAACTTTTCTTTTAAAACAAATAACTGTCAGGTGGGATATACCTTAGGTATACCTATAACTAGATATACCTTAAACCTTCCCTAAACCTATATCTAGATATACCTATAACTATGTACTATTTTTAGTTTTTTATACATGCCTATACATTTTTAATAGAAAAATCTGCAGTACTATGTTCCCAGTTTTTACTAACTCCACAACAATCGTCCAATCTATATCTCCCAGGCACATGAGACATTAAGTCCTGATAAATACTTTAATGTTCCCTTTTTCCATCACNTTCATAATTTTTTATATAATTTTATAAGATGGTTATTTTGAGGTTTAGCCGATGTAAACTATTTAAATCCTTTTTTATTTTAATTCTGCTCCAGAGAAGATTGGTCAGTGGTTTAGAACACACCTTCAAATCTTCCATATTGGTTTATTTATATTACATTAAGTAAAATATAAAAACATTAATTCTAAAAATATAAAATATGAATTTAAAAATATACGCTAAACCTGCTAGATGGTAGTTTTTTCACACCGATAAACATATATTCTCTAACATATTTTGGACTGAAAAACAATAAAAAATAAGATAGATATATATATGTGTGTGTATATACACTACACGATGTAATTGAGGTTCAGTCAATTTCTTGGGTTTATTACATTTTTTGGGGATATTTTTACAAGAATTGATAATAAAGTTATGAATGATTTTATGTCATCTGCGTTTTAGGAGAAATATGAATTTTCACATAGGCTTCGACGGTCGTCAGAAGTATTTACCGTTTCTTCTTACGGGTTGGACCGTGTCAATTTGTTGTTATTTGACGAGCATTCGCACATCATGTGATGGCTTCTTCATGGTTGAAAAGAGAATGAGAGTTGTAAAAGAATAATTATTAAAAATTATATAAAATAGCATTGTAAGGTTGTTAAAAATCTCTCTTTTACAACTCTCATTCTCTTTTCAACCCTGAAGAAGCCATCACATGATGTGCAAAAGCTCGGCAAATAACAACAATTTGACAAGGTCCAACCCGGAAGAAGAAACGGTAAATAGAAATATGAATTGTTTATTATTAGTAGCTAGTACTTTATAACCATTAAGGAATTTCTTTCGTGACGGGTACTTGGTTTTAATGAATATGGTAGAAGGCATCTACCTTGGTTACTGGTGTATTTGTGTCTGAGGCTATGGAATGTCACATGATCTGTGCCCCACACGTGAAAACACGTCAGAAGACCTATAGGCTACATTACCTACTTCGATCACCATAACTTCCTCTTAGACTAAATTTACCGATCAAAGATGTGCTAGTCAGGCGACTCTGGTTTAAGGCGCGCTTCTTTTGAAGTGGTTAGCTCTACTCTTCCGAAGAAGATAGTCTGCGGTGTCTCCCTCCAGCGCGCCTAGACCCCTCCTACCTCCACGAAGAATTGGAATTCCCCCTCCCCCCCTCTTCCATGACATCTTATGCCAAGTTCTATGACAGTCAAGAAGAACTGCTTAAATCCTATGTTCCGGGATGTAGAGCCTCCTCTACCAGGGTGTTAATAAGGACCCCCATCCAGTGCCACTACATCAACACAGCGCATATCGTGTGGATATGTAAATAGCATTAGTCGATGAGTTAGAACTGTGAGATACACTAAGTGCCCTAGCACATTGTATAAATGCCGAATATGCCTCACCGGATACTCTTATGCTCCACGGAGCAAAGCGTAAAAGAGTCTCGCTGCTAGCAGACTCCATCGAATAACCTTCGGACTGCTAACCTTATTTTGCTATTGCAAATTATATCCATTTAAACTATAAATAAGACAGCAAAAAAAAAAAAAACATAGGGAATCATGTAGGAATCTATGGTGTTGAGGGGGAAGGGGGTTTGGTGAAAGTCAAATTGGGAATTGTTGAGGTGGGTATCGATATAGTTGCGTCAAGAAAGATGGACATCAGGACTGGTAGATGAAGTGAATAAATGTGACGAGAATTGATGTAACTCTGAGACGATAAAAGTGTAGAGGATTTTTGAGGGGCGATATTGTGGGCCTGGAGTTTTGTTAGTGACAAGAGGGTTGTTTAGAGACAGTCTTGATAGAGGTTAATGGTTAGTAGTGAAGTTGTTGACCGTTGAGGTATTTATAGGTCAATAGATGCAGCCCCAATTACCTCTAAAATCGAATAACAATATATTTTTTTGATATTTTCTTTTCTTACTTGATTAATAGCATTTAATTTATTTTTACATGATTGCCCTTCATAGATTATCCCACGTACAATCAAAGGAATGATGAGGAAAAGATTCCGTGAATGAGCAGAGTCAGAGGAGGGTTGATGATATTAGGGAAATAATTAGTCACTTGAGTGCGCCACAAGGCGAGAAGAATTTCCGTGCCGTCTACAGCTGGTGTAGAAGTGAGTGGTCTGAATCACCAGCTATCTTGTCACACAGTCACTACTCGTGATTTGCAGGTTCTCTCGAAATCCGAGTCACGCAGGAATTGCGTATGCTAGCAAGATTCCATTGGTTTCGTTCATAGAATACCGTAGATGAATAATTTCATCTTAAAGCCAGAAAGTACTTCGCGTACTTTAAGTACTAAATACTTTAAGTATATAACTTAGCTATCTCCTAGTCACATTCATGAATATCTCCCTTAATACATACTTCTTTTTTAAAAGGCTCATATAACACAAACATAATATATAAAATCTAAAACCTCTAGTTTACAGTTCTAATACCTTTAGAATACCAAGTCTAACTTCCGAGGCAGAAAAATATATCGTCTTATGCTCGGAGGAACTGACAGTGTCAAGCTGTTTATACGACTGGGAATTTATACTAGTGCTGAGAATTTAATAACTTATCTGGCTAGTCTCGGTGGTGTAATGACTGGCATCCTTGCCCTGATAGTAGGAGATCCAGGTTCGAGTCCTTGCTGAAAAATTTTGATTTTATATTCTATTCCCTAGCATTAATTGTTTAAAATTAATGTAGGATTAAACACCACAACTAAAAAAACAATATTTATAAAAATAAATTAATACTAAATAACGAGATTCGTTCAAATAGCTTGACAATGTCAGCTCCTTCGAGCATAAGACGACGTATTCTATTCGTCTTTCTCGGAGGTTAGACTCTCGGTACTAGTGCTGGGAATTTAATAACTTATCTGGCTAGTCTCGGTGGTGTAATGGCTAGCTTTCTTGCCTGTTTAGCAGGAGATCCAGGTTCGAGTCCTGGCTGAGACATTTTAGATTTTTTATTCTATTCCTTTGAATTAATAGTTTAAAATTAATGTGTTATTAAACACCACAACTAAAAAAATAATATTTATTAGAAAACAGCATTTTATGAAGATAGTTTTCTACACATTTGTTACATAAACTAGCTAACAGCACGAAGTTATTATGATTTTTCAATTTTTGCCTTCCATGTATGATATGAAACATGCCCACTAACCTTTATTATATGAATCGTAAAATTCTAAATTTTAAGGATATTTTTCTTACTCTTGTGCTTTTCAAATACAAATACAGAAAAGACACAATTCGTAGATTTCATATAAGTAAATTTTAAAATAATATTAAATATGTCTTTATTTACTTTGTGTGAATCAGTTATAAAGGAAATAACTGGTACGTATAAAATATGTGCTGTTCCAAAAAAAAATTTTTTTTAATTAAGTCATAAAGTTAATAAATGACAATAAGATAATATATAACAAATAATTAATAATGTTAACAAAATGTGCACTGATGCCAATCACGCATCACTTGTTAGTATTTCTAATAAGCGTTCTGCGCCTGGCATAAGGAGTAACTTTTTTTCTGCACATTAGCAGTACGAGTTTTCAAAATGCTACGCGACCAGAAATCATTCCTTTCCAAAGGTCAATTGTATTACATTTATTTAAAAGAAGCAGTTTAATACAATTAGTCCGTACGACTTATAAATTCGGTTACAAATCATCATTTATAATATCGCATTATGGACAAAATATATTTGCATTAAAATATAATTAAACTTCCATTTAAAAGGGAGTTAGTGATAAATTTAAAATAAAACTCTTCGGTAGTAGCCCTGTCCAATAAACTCCAAAACAACTTTCAGATGCTAAATCAAATTATTCTTAACATTTTTTCATCATCTTATTACACACACACACGCGCGCGCGCGTGTGTGTGTGTGTGTGCACGCATATATATAAATATATACATAATGCATAATTATTATATTTTCAAGGTATTATTTGGAATTATTTTTATAAGATTATTAGGATCTTGTTATTTTTTGGGGGGGGGGGACCCTCATTGACTCCCCAAAATTTTGGCGGGAGCATTGATAACTTGAAATAAATGTCTTTGTTGGCAGTCTTCTTGAATGGCTTGAGGTGTAACTAGTAAAACTACTTCTGAAGTTATGCTCTGGCTATGCTCTCTTATATTAATATTTTTTTTAGAAGTTTATTTTATTTAATATTGTTTTGCAGGTTCTATTTATTAATTGTGCTGCATAATTATCTTGAAGTAAGAAATCATTCAACCTTCCCGCTTCTCCGTTATCTCTGCTTATTATAATCAATCCTTTTCATTTTTGTGCCACTTCAGGACGACCTTTACTTCTTACCAGTTGGAAGAGCTGGAAGGTGCCTTCGAGCGAGCTCCCTACCCCGATGTGTTCGCCAGGGAAGAGCTTGCCGTCAAACTGAACCTGTCTGAATCCAGAGTCCAGGTCTGGTTCCAGAACAGGAGGGCCAAGTGGAGGAAGAGGGAACCCCCGAGGAAGACAGGATACGTCCCGACCACTGGTAATCATCACTTTTCATTGATACAGTAGTGTAAATACATTTTCTGAATCCCAAGAGTGAATGGGTTCTGCCCCCGAGTGGGTTTGATTTTATCCGAAAGCAAATTTTGTTTCTTCAAATCTTACTAGGTTAGATTAAAAAAAAAAAAAAATGCAGGGAATTTCAAAACGCCGTCGCTTCGAATCGGCGCCATTTGGGTGCTAAAGACTTCGACGCGGACATCAAGATCATTTTGCGCTAAAATGAATACTTTATCACTAAGCGATTAGTTTAATTCATTTACATTCCATGCGTTTATTTTCAACATTCTGCAAATTGCACTGTTTGTCGGACCATAATGAAATGTAAAATAGTAATTAGGGTTATCAAACAAAATCCAATGCTTCGCACTTTATATATACATAGCAATTACTTAGATAAACATACACACACACATATATATATCAACTTCGCTACCAGCGCCAATAAAAAGTAAAATAGTAACATCACTTGTGTGGAACATATAAGTAGATAAATAGAAAACTTGGATTTTAATTCTAGCCATTTTAAGCATTAATTTTATCTATAAAATAATGATAAAGTGCTACGATACTAATTTTTAAAAAAAATGAAAACTGAGGCAGGAGGGTATATAAACATAAATTAACAATCATATTAGTATTGTGTGGGATACATTTATAAAATGTACTTGAATTAAAACTTTGGGCACATTAAGCTAGTTATTCTTAGCATATAACCAGCACTATCAGGTTCTACGATCCCATCCTCAGGGCCAACTGAATTTTTTAGCTTGGCGGATTAGTCTGAGTACCCTCAGTAATATGGAGAGGAGTAACTTTGATACTTTTTGTTAAAGGGTTTATTTTTATATAAAATATACTGCTGTTTGTTCAGCTTTTAATCGGTAATTTTATAAATTATATTAAGTTCAAGATAATGTTATAAATAAGTTAAGGGTGTGGATTATAGTCAAATTAAACCAGGGTGAAGAATACTTTAGAAAAAAGGTCTAAATGGACTTTTTTTGGTTTTCCTTCAGTTAAAAAAATAAAAGAAAAAGTATATCAAGCATCTGCACTAATATTTTTATTATTATTTATTCTTGCTTTTTTTTTTTTTTTTTCACGTTTCATCTTTTAAGGGTATTATTAACCTGAATTGGTCATCATTGCCCAAATAAATAAATAAATTCCTCAAATTCAATAAATAAATTCAACTAGGAACTTCCAAAATCGGCCGGATGTTCACTTACAGCCAGGGTACAAATCGAAAAACAATCATGAGACTCCATTTCCTCGACTTCAGCAGTAGGATTAGTGGGATCGCCACCCACTGGCACCTGAGCGTAATGGACTAGCAGAAAATGTCAAGTACGAATACAAATAGTCTTTTTATCTGCATCGGGCATTATAACTAGTTGAGTGCATAATAATGCTCAACAAGGATTTTTTTTTATCGATAAGAGATGAATTCAATATATGTGGGAATAGGATAACATGAAAAGTTCAAATACAAATATACATAAACTACAGTACTGAGGAATTCGCTTAGTTTACGCAGTGAGGTTGATAAGAAGCTC
This sequence comes from Oncopeltus fasciatus, assembly GCA_000696205.2. Lineage (NCBI taxonomy): Eukaryota > Metazoa > Arthropoda > Insecta > Hemiptera > Lygaeidae > Oncopeltus > Oncopeltus fasciatus. Next base: position 80,190 of record KZ807636.1, on the reverse strand, counting down.
CATAGCCCCTCCCACACTCACTTCAAGTAGTGAGAAAGGATTGGCCTGTGCAGCGCACCAATGGCGGACAATAGAGAAGGCATTTACACCAATTGAAGCAGAGGACTACTTGGCAGTCTGCTAACCCCTTTTAAGTCCTCCCTTCTCCTCTTAATGGGCACAATGGGTCTTTTCCTGTTGCAACAGATACACCCCTGGCCTTTATTTATACACTAGCGCCTCAGCCGTCAGGGGAGTGTAAATAGAGTAAGATATCACTAGCAAGGGGGTCCAAAACACACACAGTTTAGTGTTTTTATTCTAATTCTAAAGGAGAATTTGAATGACTTTGAATCTGCCTTAATATAGCCATCTACCTGTTTTTGTACATTAGCTACACTATAGTACACAAGTAAAAAGTACATACAGATATTAAAATTAGTGTTCTAGAAAAAATAAGTAATTAATAAAACTGATATTATAATAGTTAAAGGTAAATAAGCCAGAAAAAAAAAATAGCAGACCTTACAATCGATGTTCAAAGAAAATTGAAAAAAATTTATTTGATCAAAAGGAGAGTTTGTTGACCGTAGATATTATTCTAATATGATTTTAGTTGGGGTTCGGTCAAGGTAGATACAAAAAACACAAATTTAAAAAATGTATTTTTTAATACAGGATTATCTGCCAACGTTTCGGCTTACATTGTAAGCCATCTTCAGGGCTATCATGAAGATGAGAGAGGACGTCC
>KZ807636.1:53885-65720 GCA_000696205.2 Oncopeltus fasciatus | reverse complement strand
ATGCTCCTATATATATATATATATTTCCACCATCATTTCTTTTCTTGGCTATATGAGCACATTATCCACCACACCAATTACGTCTTTTTTACCCTCTCTTTACTTTATTATATATCTATTACTTTATCCCCACTTTCTCCTGTTGCCTTTCTCAAATTTTTCCACCAATCATTTGCACTAGTATTTCCTGGAATTCCCAGGTTTAGTTTTTCATTTAGCTTTAGTTGACAAACAATTTATCTATTCTACCTTCAACTATCTTTTTTCAATGGCTTAAGAATTTTTCTACTAGCTGGCCTTTCTTTGGCTAATCTTAGTCTGAAGTTAACCCATCCCTTACCCTTATAAACTCCTATATGAAAAAGGCATGTACTACTAACCCTCAAGCCCCTACTCATTCCAAAATCAATTTATTTCATATAACTTTCATTAATTTTTTTTATGTTTACTATATTTGCCAATTTTAGCTAAGAAAACACTTTCTTTCCCTTAAAGTTAACATGGTTTTAGCATTAAAATCACTCAAACTATCTTGTCTATGCTTCCTTGAGTTTGATTAGTAAATATCCTTTCCATTTTATATCTTAGCTTATAAGAGACTTCTTACATTCTATGTCAACAAAGTTGTAAATAAATTTCAAGTTTATTAATTTATTTCCTAAGGTGTTCCCTAGGGTCCATCTATCCATTTTTAGGTTTATTAGCTTTATGCCCAAACACTAACCTAGAGGACCAGGTAATTTATTTTCTGGGTTTTCTTTCCATATCCTTTGAAGCACAAACCTAATTTACTTCACGGCAGCAGCAGCTAATTTTGAACCCTCTCAAGAGCATCCCGATATCAATTATATCTAATTATTTATCAATCAGATTCAGAAACTTTACCATTTCTCTTCTTAATAATTTAATTTTTGAAACTATATATTTTAAAGAAGTGAAATAGTTCTCATTCATAATTCAAATTATTTAATTGGGAGAATTTTCACTGAACATGAAATAGATCTGACATGGTATATACTCAATATTGTGGATGTCAGTATCTACTCAACATTACATAAATTTTTAATTCCGGCTTTGAGTATCGGCTTACATTGTAAACCATCTTCATGTTCCTTTTGTTGTGATTTCAGGTGGAAGTTTCATTAAATTTTTTCAATTATTGATTTCAAAATTATTCAACTTAACTGTTAACTGTGTGTCACATAATTGAATTGATTTTCATTAGAACAAGTATCAAGAGTATTTTTCTTATATATTATCATTTGAAGCATATTTTTTCTTAAGTAATAGATTTATGTCTGAAATTATTTGTTATATTAATAGTTGATAAATTAATGCTTCTTAATATTCAGTTAAATACATTTTACAGTCATTTCAATTGTGTTCCTCCACTATCAGATTTTTTTTTTAATATATAAACTTGTAGAGAAACTAACCAGTAACTTGAGTTGTAAAAAAATTTCATCGCTTGTTTATAATTTAATTAATGAGAATTTTGATTGTTTCTCTTTTTCATTAAATGTACTTGATTTTTTTATTTTTTTATTTTTTTTTATTCAGAGTTTGAGTAGATATTTAACTTTAGAAACCTAAAATTTGTATGCAATAAATATTTTAAATTTTCTCTCAGACACTATTTTTATATGACCTAGTGGACTAAAGTGTAGTACTATGACATAATTTTTTAAAGATTACTATTTGGAAGAGTACGTATCTGGAATCCTAAAAGAAAATTCTTAAATTAAAGGCTCTATGGTACATTTTATTTAAACATTCTGTAACAAACTATTATGCCTTTTATTTACAATTTTATTATTGTTTGAAGTCAGGTTTTTACAAAATGAAGTTTCTTTGTTACGTAAATGTTAAACAAACATTTTCTAACAACATACAAAAATATAAAGCTCATTTTAAAGAAGCACATAAAAAAGTAAAAAATAGCTGTTTGTGAATTTGCTTAATTTAAAATATTTTTATTAAATTTATAAAGAATTTTTTTTCTGAAATTTTAGACTAATTCTCACTCATCAAATTACTCTATCATTAAATCCTCAAATAAAGATACTCTTTCTATTTGTAATTGATTTTTTCTTCTGACTAATTATGATTGGTTTTTCTGTGATATAAAATGAGCAAGAGTTGCAATATGTATTTTAATTATAGTAGGTATTATTCTTCTAAAAATGTATTATCAGTTAATCATAGACTGAGTCATTTTTCTTGCTTACTTGATTGTTATCCCTCTTCTTTATCTTGTATAAAACAAAATTACATTTTGCTTTGAAATTTATTATTTTCAGAAATTTCAAACCAAACTCGACCTCGTCCTCCAAAATTGTCTGAAAAAGGAGCCATCAAAGAAGAATTTGATGAAATGTTTCATAAATTAAAGATAGAAGAAGAGAAATCTCGTCGCGCTGAACAAATTGCAAGTGAAGAATTGGCTAAAAAGTTAATGGTACTTTTATTTTATATTTTTATAGATATATTCAGAGTTATATAATATAAATAAATATTAATTTTGCTTCATATATAAATCTATTGGTTTTGTTAGAAACCTTTGAATTTATGCTAACAGATTTAGTTTAGTAAGTATTAAACTATACCCCCCTCCATATCAAAAACAGAAGTCTGAAGTATTCTAAACACTAAATATAAATTAAAGAAGGAGGGTAAGAATTCAATAAACAACTTTCTCATTCAATTACAAGAATTGATGACAGACTGAACTTCGGTATACATTGAAAACTAACCAAAAATATTTAACATGCCACATCAAATCACCTCCAACAACACAAACTCTCAGCATTCAGAAACACATAAGTTAACTTAAAACCATTTAAAGCAATTGCTCACAATAAAAGATACAAACAAACCACTATAGGCAAACTACTTAGGGGGTACAACAATAAAACAATCAATTCATAGATAAATACATTCACATAAACCAAAAATCTTGATCATGGTACGAGGAAGAAAAAACGAATCTATGCTCCTGTATGTACCTAACATACAATAAAACAACAAAATATTGGTGTTTACCGTTTCTTCTTCCGGGTTGGACCGTGTCAAATTGGTGTTATTTGCCGAGCTTTCGCACATCATGCGAAATTTTAAAAATCTCTCTTTTACAACTCTCATTCTCTTTTCAGCCCTGAAGAAGCCATCACATGATGTGCGAAAGCTCGGCAAATAACACCAATTTGACACAGTCCAACCCGGAAGAAGAAACAGTAAATACTTCTGACGACCGTCGAAGCCTACGTGAACAAAATATTGGTGTTCATTTATTCCATAAGTTACATACTTCTATTAATAATAATTGATATTATTGACTTTACCCAGTTTGATTGACTGTTTGCGCTTAACATAAAGAATAGGTTTTGACTTCCGCCTGTGTTTAATTCATAACATTTAAGTGTCTTTGTAGGTATAAAACCTACTCATAACATTATTTTTTGGAGTTGGTATATCTGCCATTTAATTTTAGTTATTTTGGAAAAGATATATTAAATTTATAAAAATAATAAATTTCTATGTTCATTAATTGCTAGAATTGGAGTTAGTTGGTGAAGATTCTTTGAAAATAGAAAAACCATTTTAATCCCTTTTCCGCTATTAGGATATTTTCCATAGTAATTGTGAAGTGTGAACATTTTACCAAGTTTAAAATTGAAGAATTCTATTATTTCTTTACTACATAGTATCATAAAAAACAATCCAATGGTCACTTTCAACCATCATATTTTATTACTGAATTAAACTTATTTACTTATATATACATACTTTCTTGCAGGAAGAAGAACTTCAAAAGGAAATGCAAAGAAAAAGGAAGTGTGAAGAAATTGCTAAAGCAGATGCTCTCTACATTAAATCTTTAATTTTAGCTGAAAATGTAATATTACTAGAATATTTGGCTTAACATAAATATATTATATTCAAATATATATTATTGTAATTTTGACATTTATTTTCCTAATGAGTTTTCTTTCACTTATTTTTTAGGGACAGAAGGGTCATGTTTTACAAAATGATGAAGAAGGTATATTGATTGATTAGTTTATAATTTATTATTTTTTAAATTTTAAAAAGATCCAGCAGAAATACATAGCATATATAAAAAAATCATTTTAATTAATTTGACACTGATTGTCTCAAGAGTTTTGGCTTATTATTTGAGGGAAAGGATTCGTTTTTACATCAGTAATGGACTTAAAAAAATTATAGTATAATTTATGTTCTATCATAACCTCTCCATTTATGTTTGAGAGCCTCTTAAATACTATACTAAAGAGACTAAAATATCATCCTTGTTTAAAGTAAAAGATTGGCATTATCAATTAATATATTACAATACAACTGATAGTGTGGCTTAGCCTTCAATGTTATTATCCTTACTTTTGTTAATTTTCATTGGTGCTGTAACGTATTATAAAGAATTTCATTGATAAAGTGTTGCAGGTTTAGTATTTTCTTTCTTTGGAATGTACGTCAAAGTGAAATTATTGCCTCAATAATATTATTTAATTTTTACAATTTTTATAAGAAATAATATTGTTATAAAATGCTTCTTTAAATATAATTTTAAATATGGAAAGAAAAAAATTAATTATGAAATAATTTACAGCACAAGGGTTTTGATTTAAGAGATAAAGTACATGTTTTTAAAGGCAGTTTCATTATTTGAATTAATGCATTTTAAAAAGCCAGTCTCTTTCTAGGTTGGGGCCCCTATTACAGCTCGAGAAGTGGAGAAGGCAAGACCTGTAATTTTTTTATAGAATTTAATTTTCAGAAATATGCGGGGATACATGAAAAGTGCTCTAAATAAAGTCTTACATGGGGGAAAAATTAACTCACTCACTAAACAGTTTTACTGTCTGAGGTATGAGGGAAAAGATAAGGCAAAAAATGTCAGATCAAATTAGTAGATTTTCAAAAATACATAGGTCATGTAGTCTGATTTTCATTGGAACCATCAGTTCTCTAATTACTGGCCCCCTAAAATTCCTTTTTTTTCAGTCTCCCCAAAAATTTAAAACTATATAATCTTTCATATATANATTTATACTATTATTATTTTTTATTTTTTTTAGAGGCTAGCAGCTCTTCTTCGGTGTCAAATGACCATGACTCCATCTCAGATGAGCTTAGACATTTTACACCTATATGTATTGCTCCCAAGACTCCTCCAAAACGTTTGCCAAGTATGTATAAATTTTCTATAAATTGAGTTTGAAACTTGATTATTTGCTTGAATTTTTCTATTCAATAAAACATTTAAAAGTCTGTGTAAAGTAATATTCTCTTAGTGTTAGATTTTTTTTTTCTTTTTTCTGTTGAACTATATTATTATTTTAAAATAATTTTTATTAGTTAAAATTTATTCCGAAGGATTCTGTTTGTCATTACATCACTGTTGCCCAAGGAGTCATTGTCTTGCTTAAAGCTGTTGCCATATTCAAGATATTTTATCCATTCTTAATTTTTTTAACTGAATTAATAAATTATGTTAAATTGCACGCTGCATTAACTACTGCTTTGTCCTCAATGTAAAAAGAACTATCAAAACGTCCATACATTTTTTAAACATTTCCTGCCTAGGAAGAGGAAAGTACTAATTAGCTATGGGTTTAATTAAAATTAACCATCCAATATAATACATTTTTAATATATTGTTAAATATATATAATAAGTTTAAGTACACTGTTTTTTTTATTCTGATGACTAGTTTGTTATAATTAAATTCATAATGCTTTATACCTAAGTGAAATATATTTTCAATGACTAAGTACAAGCTGCCTGAGGGGATATTTATTTAAGCTTATTTGGGGCTATCTCATACTGATAATTCTGAGGAATCAATTCACAAATGCCTCAAGCTTTGATGCAACAGTCATTGACTCTTTCCGCCATTTCAAATCCATATGACAACACAATTTTTGTTTGTGTATATAGATTCTTATTTTTGTTTACATGCAGGTCTCCTTACTATGTCAAACTATCCATTGTTGGGGAAAAGCCCCAGTTGCCTTTCTGTCCCACAATTAAGGTTTTCATCTGTGCCACTCTTTATTGTCATTTTGTTACCTAGGTTATTAAACTCAGGTTATTAAATTCTATTTTCTATCTTTTCCAGCATTAAGTGGTATTTTCTCAAGCAAAGAAAGACCTCTTTATGTTTGAATTACCTCTAAAACTTCTTTAAAGAATTAGAAGTGAAGTACTTCTATTGTAAGTTGTATAATATTTCAATCTAATAGGAAAATACACTTTATCTTCAAGTAACCTAGAAATTGTACTATTATGTAAAGTTTTTTCCGGGTTGGACCATGTAAAGTTTTTGATGGTTGCCGAGCTTTCGCACATCCTGTGATGGCTTCTTCAGGGCTGAATAGAGGATGAGAATCAGCCCTGAAGAAGCCATCACAGGATGTGCGAAAGCTCGGCAACCATCAAAAACTTTACACGGTCCAACCCGGAAAATACTTTACATACATCTTATGACTGTGGAAGCCTACGTGAACTATTGTTATTTTCTATCAAAACTAAATATTATATGATTGCCCATTGAAAACTATTGTAGTCAGCAAGTTTTAAAATTTTTTGATTGTAATACAACTTATCTACTAATTAATTTTCAACTTTAATTTTAGTTTTAATCTTTTTACTTTTTTTTTTTTTTTAGAGAGAGAGAATTTTAGCAAGAAGCTGATATAATTTTTTGTATACCTTTGAGCATGAAGGTTCTTGTCTGACAAATAATTTCTAAAAGACATTTACCCAGCTGATTTTATTTTTTTCTAGATGGCAAACTGAGAGATACAACTATTATCAAGCCCATCAATCTTTCATCACTTAACAATGTTAATACAAGAGTCCGATTTGGAAGCCTAAAGAATAAAATGCCCCTCAAAGTATTGTCAAATAATTTTCTTCGGACTAAACCTCCTTCTATTGAAGATGTGGAAATGGATGATGTTACCAATCGTGAGATTAATGTTTCTTCTTCAGATTTAAACTCAAATATTACTGAAAGTATACCTCCTGAAATAATAAAAGAGCAAGAGATTCTTCAGCAGCGAATCAAGCAGGAGCAAGAAGATATGGCCATTGCTATTAGACTCCACAATAAATGGAATAAAGAGAAGAGCCAGGTGAAAAGGAAACATGGATACCAGTTAAGAAGTGCCAAAAGAAAAAGCAAACCCAAAACATAAATCGGTTTTAACCTTAAGTGACTGATAGCCATGAACATCATTTAATTCTATAGGTATTTTTCTTCATTCTAAAATTTTTAGCAGTTATCCATAAAGAAATCAAGCTCTTCTCATTACTCATATGTTTCATGAAATTACACGACATTTAAAAAAATTTAATAGATCATCATTTTAATAGATCTAGATTAGAAAATATGGTCTGTTCAAATTATATATATATATAAGGATTNTTGCAATCAGAGGAATATATAAAATACATAAATGTGTGTGTTGGGCATGAGTGTGTATTCAATCAATCGTCCACAATTTTTAAAATATTGAAACCAAATTGGGTATTTAAGTTTCTTTTTTTACCGAATCATTTGATGAGTTTATTAATGGCTAAAATTGATAGAGGGTAAGGGAGGTTTAAAGGGAAACTATAAAAATCTTGTTACAAAAAAAAATCATAGAACAAAACACGTGTAAAATGTAATTTTATAACATTTATATTCTTATGAGTGCTGTACAGGCCATCTTATTTTTAAAGTTTAGAAACAAATTCATTTTTGTTGAGTAAAAAACCAAATTTTATTTTTTCACTTTCTGTTAAATTAATTTATTTTTAGCTATAACGTGTACAAGACAGAACATATGATCCAGATGACAACACATCCCCTCTCACCTTCATGCTAGCCCTGAATATGACTTACAATGTAAGCTGAAACGTTAGCAGATAATAAAAAATACACTTTAAAAAAAAAAATCCAATTTTTTTGGATCAACATTGACCAAACCCCAACAAATTCTCAACCAATAATCTCCAGGGTTAAAAAAACTCTATTTTTATTTTTTCTTGTTTTAAATTATAGCCAAACAGCTCTATTAAATTTTTTTTATTTTTCCTTTTAATATACTTTTATTTGGGACATTGAAAATTGGTCCAATACAATAATAAAAGTAAAAATAATAATATACAGTAGCTAGTACATAATCAAAATTTACTAATATCAGACTCATAATATCAATTGCTATTTAATTCAAGTTCTATTTGATTCTTACCAAATTTTTACAATGACCAGATGAAGTTAAATGAAATTATTCTAATCTTATTAAATAAAATTTGTGTTAAATATAAATTTCTGTTCGCATTGTAATTAAAAATTTGTTAGCAGGCATTATATACTATTGAATCTGCTTTCTGTGAATTCTTAAGATTCTATAAAAGACAACATTCTTATAGGAATCTTTATTCATTGGCTATCTTCCACAGCCTAATGGTGAGCGCTTTCGGCAGGGGTTAGCCATCTTAAGGCTGAACATAGTCTCATACACTTTCTTAAGCACTGTTGATTACTGTTTGTTTACCTGTATTGTGTCAGATTTAAAAGCAGAAGTTTTACCATTTTTAGTCCTTAAAAAGTAAAAATATTAAAAACTATGACATGATCAAAATATCATAATTATATATAAAAATGATAAAAGTTTAAATCATTGGGAGATGAGAGAAAAATTATAATAGATAAATTGAAAGGAGAATAGTTATTAAAGGACCTAGGAAGTAAAATAAGCTATAAGGTTCTTTATTCCCTAAGCACCATTATTTGGTTCAAGGTCTGAGTATTGAAGTTTGGTTTTTTCTTTTTCTTTTTTTAGTCAATGATGAGGAATTAGGTAAATCATGAGGGAGATAAAAGTTCATTATTTTGATTTCAAAGCTTTATAAAATAAATGCCAAGGGAAATAATACAAAAATACTAAATGCTTGTTCTTATGATTCTTTTGTTTCTTTTTTCAAAGTTTATAGGTAGTGTCTTCCTTTGCTGAATTAGCCAATTACATGAATATATTTTAATTCCCTGTTGGTTTATTTTGACTTGTATCTTGATATAAAAATATGAATACTATTCCCTCATAATCACCAACTCTAGCCTTTGTTATTTTTTTATGTTTAAAAATTAAATTATTAAAAAGGTTACAGTTATCTTCTTAAGTGATGTTATGAGCCAATTTACATCATATTTGTTAAACACTGAGTGCTTTAAAAATAATAGAAGTATGATAGTCGGGTTTTGTTTACAAAGAAAAATTAAATACTGTTCGACTTATTAAAATGGCATATAAGTCATTTTAACAAAAAAGGTAAGTTGAACAATATTTTAACTACAAAGAGATTATTATTTAAAAAAAGGAGGTTTCTTTATAATTTAAACTGTATTTACATTTAAATATTTTTTTAATATAGTATTTTTGNTAACAATTTTTTTTTAAATCACATAGTAAGAAAAATTATTATTGAAATATCGAAACCAAATTCGCTATTTAGCCTTTTAAATCGGTTAAAGGGAAAGGGGAAGTAGTTCATAAGGAGATAAAAATTTAATAAAACGTAATATTTTCGTTCTTATTTGAGTTAAATACTTGAGTCTTATGAATGATGATAAGTGAAAAATATAATTTTATTATTCTCTTATTTATTTTATTTGTGCTGATATGGAAGCTGGTAACGCACAATTAGGGTTATAACATAATTTTTATGTTATATAACTTTTTTATGAAAAAAAAAATTGCTATGGTTGAACGCTTCACCTACTAGCCTTTCCCTCAAGTCTTGAAAATACTTCATCACTTTATCACTCTTTTTTTCGCTATCTGGCTTGTAAATTTGCTGAAAAACGGAAAATCAGCGTAGGTGACGTAGCTCCTGCGTGACGGACATTTATATTCAGTTGGTTCATAAAGTGAACATTACTGTCAGCTTTTCAAAAACCTACCTCTCAGAATGGGTTTATGGTTTTAGGTTCTCATGCTTACCTTCCAAAATGGATGTAAGATAAAGTATAGCAAGTTAATTAGTTAATTCTAAACAAATTAATAATGAATATAAAGCATGTGATGCATTTCATGACATCACTGATCTCACAGTCTTCCCTCCTACGAAAGATTTCCTCACTCCTTCATTTTCTTTCTTTCAGAAATTCTCTTGGATCTTCGTAGAGCTCGTGTCATGTTTCCAAAATTATTTTCTTCTCTCGTATTAGATGTTCTTCGGTGTTGCTCCCTGGTAATGAACCATTTTCCTCTTGTTCAAAAACTGGTATTCTTCAGGTTTGCTCTTCCCATATTGACTCCTTACCATAAACCTTGCTTCTCCCCCCTATGGTCAATCGTGGGTTGTCTTATGAGTCTTGATCAAAACTTGATGAAATGGCAGCCGCCCTTCTACATTCTGTTGAATACATCTGATTTACATGAATTTTCCATGTAGTTTTTCTTCTCATCAACATTACATGTTAGTGGAAGCAGCCCAGCCCACGACTATCCTTTCCGAAAAACCATTTACGGTTCTTGTCAGTGTAACACCTGATTTGAACCTTCTCTCAAACCCCAAACAATTATTTTACTCCACATACATCTTCCAATGCAGAAAAATCCAAATGCTTATGTTCTTTCAGAAGGTCTAACTTTGAATGGAAAGGACATTTGAACATTATGCTTTATTGGTTTTGAGAGTGAATTCCGTTACATAACTGTACCAGAAGAATTTATGAAGAATCCAATAAATGGCGGTTGACTGTAATTAGATTCGATCTTGGTTAATGTTCGAGTAACATATACTGTAGCGTGTTCACCAGAGGATGTTCTGGTGAAAGTATTTTAGAAACCCCACAAGGCACAACATCTGTCATCAGAACTAAAGGAAAAGTGCAAGTAAATGGAATTAAGGCTTGATCACTCATCAGTTTTTTTTTATTCTAAGAAATGATTTTTTGCAATCAGAGGACCAGATAAATGGCACATCTTTTCTAAAAAGCCTAAGTTTGTTATCCAATCTCTATCAACTACTAAATCAAACAGATTATTCACTATAAACATTCTGCCTTCAATACATTTATTTTTGAATTAAATATTGACATTTACTTTGTTCAAAACCTTTAGTAATTTCCCTGAATGTGTTCGGAGTCTTGTTTTGGTCAATAGATTACGCCTCCTCGGAAATAAGTTCCTAAAGTGCTGGATATTCATTGTAGTGATCTCTGAACCCTTATATAATTCTAGTTTACATTATGAAGGGAGTACATCTGTAAAATGTCTGATTTGTCCACAGACTCTACTGTGTCCAAACCTCTTAATTTTTAACTTTTTCTGGTTCTATTGTTCTTTGCTTATTTCTAGATCTGAACCATTGTATCTAATTGACCCTTCTTAGAGCATATGGTAGAAATAAGACCAGCTTACCATTGCTTTGCTAAATGGTTTTCTCTGCATTGATAACACTAATATGCTTACTTTTGGAATATAAGGGGCATTACTCTTACCCTTATTCTGGTCAGGCTGCATTCCACATAACAAAATAAACAGCACATAAGGTGTCTAAACACAGACCTTTAAAAAAAAGGTCTCCAATGAATTTATTTTTATATCTATTTGTTTTAAATTTCCTAAGTGTTCAAATTAGCTAATTACAAATTTTGAATTGTTTAAATTTTTTTTAATATCAACCTATTTTATTTTACAATAATTCATATTCATTAATTTATTTATCAACCATTAGAATGTATCAAACAGATTTTAAATATATAATATTTAAATATATTTAATATATTATAATATTTATTTATAATATATTAAATAT
>KZ807636.1:21083-39059 GCA_000696205.2 Oncopeltus fasciatus | reverse complement strand
TATATATATATTTTTTTTTAAATCAAAGTAAAAATAGTTCAGGTATTCAAAATATAATTCTACTCCTTTGATGCTCTATGGGCTGTATTTCTTAACTTGACAATATAGTTTCTCAAAAAGATAATCTCACATTATATTTTGTTTGTTTGAGATTGATTCCTGATAAATGGCCTAAGTATTCCTAATTTCCCTGACTATACTGCTGCTAAGATGACTCTTATTCTTAGATTTTCTAACATGTAACTCTATTAAGCACTTCTATATGAATAATTCTTATTTTCATATGTTTTGTCTAGTATCTCATTTTCCTGCTGTTTGTTCTTAAGTATTTAAATTTAAACAAATGATGTTTTCATGCNATTCTTAGATTTTCTAACATGTAACTCTATTAAGCACTTCTATATGAATAATTCTTATTTTCATATGTTTTGTCTAGTATCTCATTTTCCTGCTGTTTGTTCTTAAGTATTTAAATTTAAACAAATGATGTTTTCATGCGTGTCATTTGATGGAGACCAAAAGTTTTTTTTGGTTTCTGTTTCAATGATAATAATTAATTTCTGATGATTGTTTATAATTTATTTATTTTATTTTTTTTAATGTATATTAGGGTTTTAATGAAAATTTGCCATTAAATGTTACTGTGGTATTTTCAGCCTGTATTGCCAGTCGGCCTGGACAATGTGGGCGTGCAGATGGATACATCTTGGAAGGTAAAGAACTTGAATTTTACCTGAGGAAAATTAAGGCAAAGAAAGGGAAGTAATTCCTTTTTTAATTTTTTTTAAACAAAATTGTTATTGTCATAAAAATAAATGTTTTTTATGGCTTAAGTTTGTTACTTTTATTAACCTCAGGTATCCTTTCCTATTTGTCTATCCTGTCAGTCCTATTTACATAACACGGGAAAAAAAAAAAAAATTGCATTCTGAGAACCAAGTTATTCTTCACTAGAGAGAAATAGAAAGGAACTCAAGTATATTTTTTACATTAATTCAATTTTTAGTTTAATTTCTTTCATTATTAAGACTTTCAAACCGCCATTGTTCTTTAAATACAGTTGTATTTATATATAAAAAAAATTGTTGTTAGCTGTTGCACGCTATATTTTATCAATATTTGTACGGTGCGCTTCTTATATTGTTGGATACATAAGTGTTTCTATGAGATGCCACCCACATAATTTGGAACTACAAGTCCACAAAAAATTTATTTTTTCTTTGAGGGGGGGGGGTGAAAATACTAGGAAAATAAATTTTATTTCATTCGTTGGGTGGGGGGAAATAATTTAGCTATGACTTGTCAATATGTTAAAATCATCATTTTAATCCTAAAATTATCACTTCAACCTAGTTATCTGGACATTAAATAAAATTCTGTCACAGGAGTTACAGAAAAAAGTTTAAAAAGTGTTGACTACCTAATGCCTTTCAATTTTTGTAGACGTGAAGAAAATATTTTCTATGTTGTAAGTTTCTCTTCCTCTTTGAAGGAAAATAATGACTGTTAAAGTGCTAAAATTTTATTGGTGGTATTTTATGAATATTATGTTAATAACATTATTGCTTTTTAAAAATTTGGTTATTAATGGAAGAATTTTAGGTAAACTACACTCCCAAAGATCCAATTTTGCTGTGATTTGTTTTTTAGTGAAAATCAAATGTGGTGGAAGGGTAGTTAACAGAATGAAAGATAAAATTGAATAATTGTCCAAGTTTTTCTTATTAGTGTTATGAAGCATAAATATAAATGATAAAAATTTAATCTTAACATCTATGTTCTGTTACATTTTAATATATTACAATCCATAGGGAAATTTAATGGATAATTATCCGTAGGGAAATCTAAGCTATTTCCAATTGTACCATGATTCAACCAATTACAAAAATTGAATGGATCTCCCCTTACCTACATTTGAAAAGCTACAAATATCGTCTTAAAATATTATAAATCTGTAATTTTTAAAATAATTAAACCATAGTAGGCATTTAATCTTCTTTTTTCAAACCTATAGATGAGTTTGCTAATGAGATTATAGAGAGATCAAAATTGAAAATCTTAATTTCTTCATTATTATAGTGTTACAAAAAAAACTTGGTGATAAAAAATTAAAAGATAAAAATAGATTTAAAATGTAATTTTATAATATTTTTCAAAAAAAACTTAAGACTTCTAAGAATGTAATTTTATGTAATTACTTACAATGTAACTGTTTCTTAGAGTTTCGAGTGAGTCGTAATTTGAAAATATTGAAATCCAATTTGAAATTTAGGAACTTCATTATAAAACCAAATCAAAAGAATTAAAGCTCAAATGGATATTTTTGACCGTGGAGATTATTAGTAGAGAATTTGTTGGGGTTCTTTCAAGAAAACCCAACCTATTTTTTTATGATTTTGCTGGTCAACAAATTCGATCTTTTACTTTTTAACTAACCACAACCAGGTAATTTATTTGGTAGGTGCCAGCTGGAACTTTAAAATCTAGTCCTAAAGCAATGAAAGTTAACAGTGAGTTGTGTTATCTAAAAGATGTTCTGCAGAAGTAGGATGGGTGACACCCACCCACATTGAGGCATCTCTCAATCAAGATTTAAAATTTATTCTAAACAGCCCAAGTTATGACTTTAAAAAGCAACACAATTTATTGAGTCATAGCCAATCTAGAAAAGCTATCAAAGCAGCAGACATATTTATCTTTGGAGTGATATATTACAACTATGCATTAACCCTGCTTTTAATCATGTCCCAATGGGGTAAAATCTTGAAAAATTTATTATTCCTAGTATAATAGGTTTTCAATTCATGAAGATGATGAATTTACAAGAAAATGTAGGGCCAAATTAGAGATTTCTATATAAGCAAGCCTATTTTTTGTATAAGCAGATTTTCCAAGTTTCTTTTAAAATAGAAATAAATAAAAGTAAATAACGAAATTTAATTTAGAACCAGAAGAGAACCTTGAGTGTTAAAATACCTTTATAGTCCAAGTAAGTTTGTTCATGACTCACCCATCTTAGTTACTTTTGTAAATTTACAACTTAGTATGCACTTTTTCTTTTAACTATGTAATAGAATCTAGAAGTTAAAAAATTGCATAAACATTTAACGCTGATTTTATTCAATTTTTTCATAACTCAAATAGAAACAAAGATATGATCATAAATTGTAATTTTATAAAAAAAATTTTGTGGTATTAAATCCCACAGTTATATTTTTTATTCTGTTCCCTTGCACTAAAAATTAGTAATATGATCATAAATTTTGGTTTCCCTATGAACCAACTCTTCCCTTCATCTGATATTGACCAAAAAAGAATATTTTCAAAATCTGTAATGAAAAATCTGAATGTCAAATTTGATTTATATATTTTAAAGACAAGAAGGCCAAATTAGAGTCTGAAATATCTTTTAATGCGAGTTTTTTTATGTAGAATATAAATGATCTAAAATAGTAGCGAATTTTAAATCCTATTCTCTCCCCCCTCTTTCCGATTTCAGTCATGAAGGAAGAAACTCATCAACGGTTCACAAACAAAAAATACCGGCTTTGTTTATTATTTTAATAACTGCAGACGCTAGATGATTTATATAATTAAGTGGTCATATTTTAAATTTCTCCAATTTAGGATCAGTCAATACTTGTTGGAAATATATTATTACTTATAAAGGATGTTACCTTGATACAGAAAACCATTCATTAGTGAAGGTGCAGCTGTCTACTTTCATTCCTGTCAATCAGGCAGGATCATATTACTGGAGGCACTGCCCCCGAACTGTTGGATTTTGATGACAAAGCCAACGAAAGTGGTTCTCCACTCCTGGAGAGTGTATACAGAAATTCATCACAGCATCTTGTATATCTAATTATAAATATATAGAGAGAGAGAGCATTTAGGAACTTGACTTAAGAGTTGTATAGTAATACATTTTTTATATTTTAGTGTATTTAATTTGAGCTTAAATTATTGTCTGTATTTTATTTGTTCTTCCTTTCATTCTTTTCTCTTATACTATTACAGGAAAAAATTAATTCATTTAAAGATTTGTGAAAGAAAAATTAAATATAGATTTTTTTTCTATATTTGAAAAGTAAGAGAGCTCACTTAACACACGTATCACATTCTTAAATACTTTGCTTAAAGCAGGAGTTGTGAAATGCTGACTTCTCATGTTCCATTAAGCAAAGAGCATAAAACTAAGGACCACTTATCCTGATACTATGCTGACCAGAATGGAAGGCTGTGAGAAAAACTAATTTAAAGTTAGTTATATTCATAAATATCTTCCTTAATAAGTTTATTTCGTAAAAATGTAGAGCATAGCCTTAGAAAATTACTTTTATGTTCAATAAAATTTAACATTTGTTTCTATTATTAGATGATTTTAGTTAGGGTTCGGTCAAGTTAGATCCATAAAAAAAAAATGTATTTTTTAAAAAGGTTATCTGCCTAACATTTGTTTCTTGTAGTCTAGCACTACCGAAAAGCTTAAATAACAATGTAGCTTATATTTCCGTGTAATAAGATAAATAAGTTTACTTCTATAAGTGTAAAATGACACTTTTTTTTATTGACATATGCTCTTATATTCAGAAGACTATTTTAGTGATTCATGTCCCCTGCTGAGCTTGCCAGTATCACATGTGGGCCTTGCAGGTTAGGCTTCCCCTAACCTCTCCTTCCAAATGTTTATTAAGGGGTTGGAATATAAAGGATGTATACATAGCAGCTATAAAGACCAATGCCAACTTCTAAAGAAGTGTACTTAATGAATTTGTATTAAAACTGTTATAAAAGATATTGATTGCAGGTATGTTATTTGTAAAGTAGTTTTCTATTATATTTATATAAAAAAAAGAAGAAGTTTACTTTTAGAAAATTAAGTTGTTAAAGCTGAAATCATGAAGCACTTATAAAAAAGTTTAAAAAGATTTCTAGTAGAGTTGTTGTTAGAGTTGCATCAAAGTTGATCCAAAAAAAAAAAAAATACAATTTTTAAAAAATTTATATTTTTTATTATCTGTCGGCGTTTTGGTTTACATTGAAAGAAAGCCAACTTCAGGGTTATCATGAAAGCGAGACAGGGCATCTTGCCACCTGCAACAAATGTTCAGTCTTGAGTATTTGTTGGGGTTTGGTTAAGGTTGATAAAAAAAAAAAAAATACAATTTAAAATGTATTTTTTTGAACCTTGACTGTACCCCAACAAAAATTCTCTACTAATAATATTAATAGTCCAAAACTCTCCAATTGAATTTAAAAGATTTCCTATAAAGCTATTCATATTGATACCATGTCTTGAGTTATTATTTTTACAAAAAACTTAAATGTTTTAAGTAATAAACCAAAGTTTTTTTTAGGTGTATGTTAATAATAAATAAATTAATTGATTTAATTAATGAATTATAAATCAATTGATAAAGAGGGGTTTTTTGAGTGCTAAATTTGAGATCGATATGCTTTCATTCTTATTAATATAAGTTGGTATTTAGAAATAAGCTTAGCTTGTGGTAGGATTTATTTAGGTGAAAATTGATTTTTTTCAATTCTTTATCGTTCCTACATCTGAATGTGGATGTATTATGGAATTGGAGAATCAAAAATATGGTTTCAAAACAATTGAAAATATTTGTAGATTTCCCAGGAGGAAATCATACTATTCATATTTATATCATGATATTACGTTTTTAACAAATTTTCTTATTCTACATTGAGAACTAAATAAACATTTAAGCTTACAAACTTTTTGGTGAATTCACTTACAGCTGTAAGTCAAGTGTAAATAGGGTTTAGAGTAAGACCAATTTAAAATTTGTAAATATCTTTTTTATTAGTAAAGTGAAAAATGTATTGGAAGTATTAGTTTTAAAATATTTTATGTCTATAAAATGTTTGAGGATAATTATATTAAGGAATATGTTTAAGAATGTAAACAAGAGAGATCCCCTATTTTTATCTTCCAATTCCTTTTAATACCTATGTGTTAAAATCCATACTCCACTCTAGTAAATCTCAAGAAAGTTCAGGACTGACTAAGGAAATGAATATTGAATTTTCCACATTTTTCTATAACTTTTAGTATTCTGAATACAAGAGGGTGCCAGGGGATCCATAGGGGTCTCGCAACCCTCATGCTGCGGGTTCAAATACCGCCCAGTCAATCTTTTATATATAAATAAAAGCTTGTCCTGGGCCATGGGTGTTTATAATGGTGCAGCAACTTGTAAAAGGGAGGTTAACACTATAAATTAAGANAGCCAGGACTATTCTGTTCTCTTGCAGTAAAAATTGTTAAATTGTTAAGGATTAAATTCTACAAAAAAATATATATATATATATATATATAATGAAAATGGTGGAAATTAAGCAACACATCTCCCGGCACGCATTGAAAATACCTTAGTGAACCTGTTGAACAAATTAAAGTTAAATTTTTTGATAGCTACCCAGAATGCGCTTAAATGAATAAAATAAGTACTCTTCACATAATTGAGGCCATGGAGTAGCAGAGAATGATTTTCTCTATAGACTATAGAACATAAGCGACTTATAATTTTGATTATTACGTTACTTGCAGTAAATGTCCTCCGAATGACCTTAAATATTACTTGTAATTTCATTTGGAGGATATTCAGCGATAAAATTCATGAGCGTAGGAAAATTCATATTTTCTGTTTTTGCGAATTTCCTGCGGGGAAATCAAGATAATCTCCTTGGAACTATAATTTTGAAAACTTTCAACAGATCTTGACTGATCCCGCATTGGTGTATATATGCTGAGACTAACTTAACTCTGACTCGGGGGGGCTACTGGCGACCTGCTGTTATCAATGCAAACCTCGATATTCCATGTTTACTGTGCGACATTTTTATAGTGATAGTGGTATACTCGATACACATCACTGCATAGCTGCGATGAAAACTCCAATTATGACATGGCAAACTCTGCGACATTTCCGTGATAGTATTAGTGGTGGACTCGTCTCAGCTGATATGAGAGCTCAAATTAGGTTTGTTTTAATGAATAATTCTCTTTATCTGTATTGAGGTTAAAATGATTAAGTTATGTTTATGGCTTCCATAGAAGTGGACCTCGATCCGAAAATTTGAGCAGTAGAACCTATTCCCAATATAGGTCTCTTTACAAATATTGTATGGAAATATTTGTTGGTATTGTAAACCACCGACGCTCAATATAAACAAATTCCACATGTCGACCCTACCCCTTTCCACGTACAAATAATCGAAAAACTTCAGGGCTGGGTAACAGTCGGTGACTGGAGCTTCTTCGATCCCTTTCAGCTTTCTAGTGGAAGTTAAAATTCATCTGCAGGAGTCCTCAATATGTAAACCTCAATAGTGGTCCTCCCCTCAATCGCTTGTTTGTTTGTGAGGATTGCTGAACCAAATTGTTTCACCCTGAAGCATTCCATAAAAATAATTCATGGTATAGTCAGTCTGCTCAACTATTACTATAATTGAAGGGTGAAGTTGATGAATGATATTTATAGAGAAACTGTTAATCATATATCTAATCCATAGATAAAGATCTTCAGAGATATACTTAGTTATTTTTCAAATAGAATTAGTTTATTTTTTCTACCTTTCTTAAAAGTCCTTTATAAGGCTTTTATAAATGATGTAATTCATTATTAATTTTTAAAAAAACATGCAGTACTAAAATTTAGGCTTCAGTTTTCTCAAAAAGTGATGATTGTTTACTTTTATTTTATTTTATTTTTTTAGAAATGTTCTTACATCTAAAACATTTACATTAGGCTTAAGTTATGACATATAACTTATCACAGTTAATATTACACTATGTTTAAATGTTCCTGAGTAGATAATAATGTCAATTATTCTTGAGTTTCGCTGATATCAGTTTGTAAATATATCCAAACTTTTAGTATATCCCTCCAAATTGATATGATCCAATTTTAAACAAGTTTTTACAATATTAGCTTCCTAAAATAAATACCATATGCCTGACTGTCAGGCTCGGCATTTGATTCACAATTAATGAGTAAATAGGATGAGATAATCAGTTAAGTCGAACTCCTGCGGTGAAGTTTGGAGAAATGTAATGTTATGGGCTGCGGGTCAATAATACATTGGAACAATGATAAATTGAATGTAATTTATTATAATAAATAAGTACACCTACTAATTACGGATAACACTCGAATCTACTGACCTTACTAAGTAATAATAGATAAATAGAAAATATAAATTACTTTCAGCTTATTGATAATTATATATAAATGACATGTAAATTTGCCCATTTACAAAGAGGTCTCAGAAAACTTGTTAAATAGTCTGCACTTACTTATTACTTTCACTGGTATTGCAAAGGCTGCAACCAACCCGATGCTCTGAGACGCGCGATCTGTCGCGGAAACTGATACTGATACTCGAGTGCACTGACAAGTCGCTTTTATAACTTCATAGAAGAGTCTAGGCTGGCCTAGATGATTCTGGGTAAACATAATTTCCTCTTCTGAAGCAAGAAAGTAGGTGGCCACCTTCAATTGGCCCCTTCGTATACAGGTCTGGTCCTATCGTTAAGAGCTTCCCCAGTCTTTAATAGTCACATATAAAAAACTGCCTATGATATATGATTAATGAGCAATTGAAATAAAGACAAAATTGACTCTAAAATAAAAATAAAATAAGTTCACAAAAGCTTCGTAGAAGATCTTGATTCGAAAATTTAGTGGACTGACCGACACTTCTAAAGGACAGGGCTTTACAAGTTCGAACCAGCAGCAGCCTTAGTTAAATGAGACCTGTACGCGCCTCAGGGAGCTATTGTAAGTCCTCTCCTATTGATTATTTTCTGTGCAGAAGATACTGCGGGGGGGAGGTAGTGAAATAAAGCTATCCGTGTTTCCATGGGAGCTTACATTTATTTATTCAATTTTTATTACTTCTGTTTGATAAGTCACAGGAAGTTTTATTACTTCCTCACTTTTTAGTCACATTTAGGTCAGCTGCAAACCAAAAATTCTTCCCATAAGCTACTCTTATAGTAATAATTATGAAATGGCGTTATTTGTTTCACCTCAACTAATTATTAATTTAGTATATCCCATCGATGTGTGTATATATATATATATATATANCAAAAAACACAAATTTAAAAAATGTATTTTTTAATAAAGGTATATATATATATATATATATATATAAAGAAATGCATGATGTGTTTCTGCTATCCCAATTGATAGCATAGAAAATGTTAATGATCCAGATTTATGATCGTCTTCCTTATCTGTTCAACTTCTTCCTAATCTGTTGAAGTAATGTTCTGATTTAGGTGGCCATAAGCAATTTTATGATTAGTTTAAAAAATATAATTTGCATCTACTTAATCACCTACTTAAGGATATTTGGCTTCTTGGATAAATGGGCAACCTCAAAGCATTCTTTAATCCATCATCTTTTGAACATTTAAAGCTCATGTATGTAATTAAGAGATTTTTATGAAGTTCAAGTTTAAAATTTTGGGAATAAACTTTTTTTTAAACTATTAAATCAGTATTTATTACATTCTGTTATTAACATTTTGTAATTTGATGACATAGAGAAATATAAAATATTTTAGAAAAATAATAAAAATAACAATAAAATAAATAAGTGAACATCACTGTGTAGGGAGAAGGGGCCCATCTACTCCACTCCCTAATAAGTTTAGCCATTAAGGCCCAGGAGGTCGCGAGGCCATGTCCGTTTGAGTCTCCGGGGAGGATTGTAAGGATTGGAGTCCGACGACTGGGATTGTTCATGTGGATTGGGATGAAATTGGAGTTTACTATGGAAGAGCCTGAAACGGGCGGAGATGAGATCTTTGACGAAAGGAATATTAAAGTCGTGATTAAAGGGTATGACTAAATTATGTAAAAAAAATCTGGAATGTTTGCCAGATTTATATAAACAGAAATGAATTTTTTTTGGTTACAAATTATTTTTAATTATTCAATTACAAAGACCGAATTTTTAACAATCCTCTTATCATAGAACTTGATGGTCAACAAAGTTATCTCCAAATTGAGCTTTTCATTTCTTGTTCTCACAGATTTTGTTAGAGGTAACGGTTGCCTAACAAAATCTGTTTGGTTGGATGTTTATTATTTTATTTGATCCTCCGCTATCCCAATGAAATAATCAAATGGAGAAGTATTTTTCACCGTAGATATTATTATTAAATGTTTTATGTTGTGGTTCGGTCAAGGTAAATCCAAAAAAAAAANTGTATAGTATCAATTGTGTTTGAATTATTACACTATTATATGCTACTTATAAAGCTTACTAATTATTTATATGTAAATTCTGTAATTATTTTAATAAGTTTTCTAGTAATGAACTGTTTACAAATTTATAAATGTTTTTGATTCCTAATGAGTGCTATGAGTAAAATATTAGTTTTGCTGCTGAACGTTTTCTTCATAAGTTAAAAAAAAAATAAAGTACTTTTTAATGTATCTCAAAGTAGGGAAAAATAAAGAAAATTATCGATCAATTTCATTTTGGTTAAATTCAATATTATTCATTTTATATAGCCGATATTTGAAATTTAAGTTCTGCTCAGTTTAGAATTGGAAGTTTCTAATTATTTTATTTTAATTTTTCTGTCTCACAAAAAAATCTTCATTGAAAAACAAAATCAATTAATTTATTATTTTCTGGGTTAATTTATATTTGAAGGTGTTTAGTTTCATGTACCCTTGCAGTGTATTCAAATAGTTTCTAGCTTTTTGTTGACTAGTTGGGTTAATAAATAGTTTAGTTGAGTAGTTCGCTTTACTAAGAATAGCTCTCTGTATAATTTATCATTGTCTAGTTCTATGATCTGGTGATCTGGTTTACAAAATAGTAATATTTTTGTTTTTGTTTTAACAATTTTATAATGTTTGCTTTTGATGAGGAATACACTGTTAGAAGAAAAAAAATTAGGGGTGCTTGACTTTCTATTTGTCAGGCACAAGTACTCACATGCAATAACTATCCATTGTTAGTTTATTCTTAAAATTAGCATTATTTTTTAACTATGCGACATCTATAGTGTGGTACATATATTATTTCATCTTGGATTTATTCTCATCTTAATGGAGAGAAATCAGTTTTACTGTTAATAACATCTCTTGCGGCAGCTCTGGCTGCCTTAAATGGTTGATAAACTTACTCTACCCTTTTTTAAAAATTATTTTCTCCTATCATTATTTATTTTTTTGAGTTGTGCATGTGCAAAAGTAGTGTGTTGAATTGATGTATATGTGTGTAGTATGGTCAGGTGCCTTAAATGAATGATTAACTTATTTCTCTATCTCCCCCCTCTCTCCCTATCCCTATCTCTAGCTCTATTTATCATCATATACCTTGGCTGCATCTTTTTTTTAAATTTGGCTCTTCTCTCTTCAGCCTCTTTATAAAAAATTGGCAAATTTATTTATTTTCTGCTTTCTTAAAAAGCCTTATCAACATGATTCAAGAAGCCATTTTTTTCTATGAAATTGATCTTTTCTCTATTTATTCTCCTTCAACAGCTCTGATAAGGCTAATCATTTAGTTAGGACCAGGAGCATGCTGAGAGGTTGTGTTTCTTATTACTTTACTAACAAGAGAAGTCTACAATCTGCTTCTTGCAATGGCACTTCTTGTTGTGCTTTGTACCACTATTCATTCTGGGCCAGAGGGGGTCCCACTCAAAACTTAATCTTTTTGTTCTTGTAATTTTCTTTAAACTGTAAAAATTTCTGCCTTTTTTAGTGACCCTAATTAAATTTAATTACATTTTTTCTCCTTGGGTTTTTCCCCTTGTTTTACAAACATTTTCTGTGCATTGTGACATATTTTTTTGTATCTTTATGATTAAACAATTTTTATTGAAATAAAATTTATGATTAATGGGAATTTTATTAGTTTTGCATAATGAACATAAAAAAAATATTTGATTTCAGATGTTATGTTGCAGGATAATATCTTGCTAGGTCTTAAGAATGATGGTTTTTACAAGCAGAATTGAAGAGAAATCAAGCTAAAGAAATGTTGGTACCATGATGTGACTTTAAAAAATTTAACAAACCTTCACCAATTCTATATTGTAGAATTAAAAGTATGGTCTGTTAAAATTTACACTCCCTGCCTGGGAGAGAGAAAATAAAATTTTCTTCTATTTTTTAAAAATTACATTTAGGTATAATGCTTTTCGGAAGTGTTTATCTAGTATTTTAAGGTAGTTATAGGCTATTTTTCAACATTCTAATAATTAATAGAAAAATGCGTAATTGAGTGCATTTAAATGCACTTTAATTGTAAGCCCTTGGAATGACAGTCAACTTTTTTTCCGGTTACTGATAAGAATTTAGAAAAGCAGCTAAATAAAGCTGTGTATTTATTATTATTTGTGAATGGGTGCATGTGTACTGCACCAATAGAAATTAAAATGGGATTTTACACTTAGTTTATGACCATTGATCTTTATTTTCAGTAGAGATCAGTGAACTTGTAATGTGCATAATTGGGGAGGATTGAATGAGCAGTGAAATTCAACATGACGTCATTGGAAGTAGCTGATAAGTAGGTGTGGACGGCTCTTATAAAACCAGTGTCATGTGCTGAATCTACAGTGTATTATGAACTTGATAAGAAGATAGCAGAAAAGTTTAGGGCTCAGTTCAAATCCCTGACTTCTCTGCCAATTTATTTTCGTAAAATTATCTATTAATTTTGTATTATATTGCTTTCATTCTTGCTTTGTTAGAAAGAATTTCAAGATGGCGCACAATTTAGCTCCTACCGTAAATTGTTCATTGGACGATATTGACTTAAATGCATTAAAAGTAAGTTATTAGTTTAAATTTTTATGAAGTTTATGAATAGCATTATTTTATGTGAACCATATAAAAGGCTATCCTTTTGATAAAATGCCTTAATATCGGATTTGAGAGAAGACCAATGTGTTGTTTATGTTGTGTAAATTTAGAAAACGTCATAGTTCGGGAGGTTTTGAACATTAATTTTATAATTTTTGTTATGATTTTTGTGTAATATATTTTTATTTTCCATGCACACTTAGGTTTTATATGGGTTTTGTATATTGCAGAAAACTTTCTTTGAAATGAGTCATCTTCATTCTGAAGTTAATAATTGTTAACTTGTATAGTGAAATAATATATACTTTTATTTTATCCTTCGTTAGGAATATATCGCGATCCTTTTACATTTTTTGATTAGAAAAATAAATTGTCTCTTGATGGGATTCAGGAATTGTTTAGATTAGTCTTATTTGTTTACTTTTACTATAAATTTTTTTTTCAGGAGCCTGCTGGCATTTTTGAATTGATTGAAGTAGTGGGAAATGGAACCTATGGTCAAGTATATAAGGTATGTCACTTTAATATGCGTAATGAATATATATTTTATTCAAATGTGATTTTGGAGAATCTCTTGAAAGATAATAGATCATAGACACAGTTATTTTCCCATGGATGTGGAAATCATGGGAAAGTCTTGATCTAATTTGTATTTAATGACCATATTAATATTTATTATATTTAAGAAATTTAAGTTATTGTAATGTTTCTTTTAAGAAACTATATTTATAAACAAAAAATTCTTTTTTTTTTTTTATTTTAATTCTGTTAAATACTCACAAACAAGCTGCAGAATGTTGAATCTTCCTTTCACAGGTTCATAAATAACAGTTTTATACAGCCAATGCAGCAATACAAAATATCATGACGGGNATTACTTTTGACATTTTATTGAAAAGTTTAAAATGTTAATTTTTATTTTGAAAAAAAAAAAAATAAAATAGCTGAACCTAAACTAAAAAAAGTATTATATATTGATGAATTTTATGTGTATCAGTGTATGAGACCAGGTCTGAATCTAAGTATGCCTTCCAAGTGTTTGGTTCTTATTGTTACCTGTTCCCCAGATGTTTTTCGATTACTATTATAACTGAGAGTTGTTTTGATAATTTGTGAATTCGTCTTTACCCATCTTCTCTAGTAATACTATTAAATAATTTATTAATTGTTTAACATTTTACCTGTTCTTTTTCTTTTTTTTGTTCTCTTCACTTTAGATTGATAGCTGAAATTCTAGGGACTAAGTTATCTGCTTGTTCACTATAAATATATAGCTTTTGGCAGGGTTTCATGTCAAGAACTCAAGGAAATGAGTTCCAAACCAGAAAAATGAATAGAAATACAAATTTTATTTTTCAGAAAACATCCTTTCTTCTCATCTTCCACAAGGCCTTGATTAGACACCATCCATTCTAAAATAACCTTTACAAAACCCCCCCATTAAGAAACCCATCTGATGCAGTTCATCTGTATTTCATGCAATATTTTAAACTTAAATTCAGTTAATAATTCATCCTTATTAATACTGAACTGCTTTATTTATTTTAATT
This sequence comes from Oncopeltus fasciatus, assembly GCA_000696205.2. Classification (NCBI taxonomy): domain Eukaryota; kingdom Metazoa; phylum Arthropoda; class Insecta; order Hemiptera; family Lygaeidae; genus Oncopeltus; species Oncopeltus fasciatus. The sequence goes on along the minus strand of KZ807636.1, from coordinate 24,637 downwards.
TTTTAATTATAGACATTCTAATATCATAATTATAATATTGTATTTATTACAGAAAATTCTAATAAATAACAATTTAAAAGAGAAGTATGAGATTTTGTATATCTTTTCATTTATTACTTTTTTAAGAAACAATTGTTCTTATTTGGTATTCTAAGGTTTGATAAGACGAGATATTAGAATTTTCCTATTTCTTTAAATTTGTAGTAAGACATTTTTTTCCAAGAATGGGAATGTCATCTTTTATCATTTCTGTATTATATCATTAGATAAATAATCAGGACAAAAATCCTATTAGAATAACATTAGCATTATAAATCTCTTTACTCCCATTGTATTTTTGATTTTATCTAAAAAAAATGTACACTCTTTAGTTTTACTTCTAAATATTTTTGTAGCTATTAAAATTTTTTGAAGGTTTCATTGTTAACCTAAATTTATGGTCACATAATAAATAGCTGAGATTTAATAAGTTAGGCTAATGCTGTAAAATGTGATTATTTAAAATTATATTTAAGGCATTTGCAGTTCTATTATTCACAGATAGTCCCTAAAACATAAAAGTTTGAATTATTTGTTATAATAAATTTACAACAAATAATTAATAACAAATAACACATTTATAATGTCTTATCCTGAAGGAATGATAAAATGTTTAGATTCATAGCCTAAGTATGAAAAGTTTATTGCAGTTCTTTATTTTCTTGTTTCTATTACAGTAAAATTTTAATCTGGATCCTTACATCAGACCCTATATCCAAGACACTATCTGACAAGAATCAGATACTATTGAAAACTAATTGAGTTGTTGTTTTAAAGTTGAAAAATAGAGTTATGGCACACTTTCTTGTTTTTAAATTTTCATCATAACTGATATTTAATTCAATCATGCTTAAAATGACAGGCTAAGTACCCAAATCATCACTGTGATAAAATTGCAATTTATTTTCACAAATATTAAAAATTCAGAAAAGAGCTTTTAATGGATAAAGCTGTGGTACCTTTGAGTATATTCTGTCTGTCATATATTTTGAACAAATCCCACATATATTGAATAAAAGTATACTATTTATATACTAAAAAGGAAAGCGTGTTTTATTTTAAAATTATTATTGTTTAAAGAGACAAGATCATTGTATTATCACTTAGTATTTCTTTTATAAAATGGCTTGTAAAAAATAAAAAGAGCTGGAATGTTTTGGGTTGTGTTAGAATATTTTATGAAGACAGCTTTTATTACATCCATTGAGATAGAATTTCTGATAAAAAATCAAATTTTGATCAAAATGTGGACAGTCCAAAAACACATAAGATTATGTAGAAAAGGTATTAAATGGCCACTTTATGTTTTAGTAGATATACTTCAGTAGGTAGGTATACTTTAGTAGAAACATATGTATGATTGTAATGCTTACTTATAATTGTATAATTTACAGGCAACAGTTTTTACTTTTCTGCATTCAAATTTGATTTGTAACTTAAAGAAAGACTTCTTGACTAGCTGAAAAAGAGAAGGGAGGTTTTAGAGGGAGACCAAAATATAAAATTTTAATATTTTTGTTATTATTAGTGTATAAAATAAATGTAAGCAATATACCAAGTCATTCAAAAAGTCCTGTTCTCCTAACAATGGTGAATCCCAAATTCCTTATTTAAAAATCAGCTGACTTTCCTGACAAAAACTTGTTCAATGTGTATAGTAGCCTTTCTCGGTTGTGTGGAAATATTTTTGCCTGAGATGGTTGTTCAGTGATATAAACAGGTGGTTATTAATAGATGAAAGATCAGTGGGGAATAGGGTGGATGTGGCAAAACTTCCCAGCCAATTTGTCCCTAGTAAATTTGACATTGTCCTGGAAAAGTAAAAGCCCTTTTTATTAATTAAGTCGAAATGAAAAATCTTTAGTTTCGATTGGCCAAGGTCCAATATTGTGGAGTATACTTCTGCAGTGATAGTTTAACTTTGATTCAGAATTTCAAAATCTATTACACTCTTTGCTGTCCAGAAAACAATTGGCAAAACTTTCTTTGTATTGAAATCAGGATATTGAAATTTTTTGGCTCCTAGTTAGCCAACAACCATTGATATGATTGTCAAAATTATTGAACAAAACCCATTTTTCATCACAGATGATGAATCTGTTTAAAAAAAGGTTTAATTTTTTAAGTGGGAAGCTAAAGAAGATGCAATTGTTAAGTAGCTAACCTTATTGGCTTTTATAAGTTTATAATACATTTATCTAGTTTTTTTAAAACTTTTCCCAGTTGATGAAATAATTCCAGGGAATGAAATCAACTGTTCTTTGATTTACCTATAAATTATTTATGGCCTTTGACTGAGGAAAAGAGGGCATCTTTTCTATAAACGGAGCATAATGAGGATTATCATTTGTTTGCATAGGTTAAAGTCCAGTTTTGAATTCATTGAACAATAAGGCTCTAGAATAAATATAAAAATGATAGGACTTTTTGAATGACCTGTTATAATTGGTGTAAAGTATAATTTACTATAAAATTTAAAATAAATGCATATTTAGGAAGATAAGATATTAAAGAATTAAGAAGATAATAAAGGATTTAAATTGAAAAGTTGTTCCCCCCATTTTAAAAATATATAAAACTATTTAATGATTAATTAATAATAAATAATACTATAGTTCATAATAATTAAAATTTGCAATAATAAATAACCTACTTGGTGGGTCTTTTTTAAGTAAAAATAATTACTCTTCTTAGCAATTTATTTTAGGCTACCTTCAATTTTTAGCTTACACTACTTTGCCAAAACTTAATTTGACTCCTTACCTTAAGTGTATGCAGCTAAAGGCTTAAGATTATAGTTATTAAATTATAAAAGTTTAGCACAGAAGCTGCATGAACTAAGATACTCATAATTGAGATTAAATGATGAATTATATGTTATGAGCTGGAGGAAAAAAAAATCAATAATCATTAAAGGAAAGACCTCTAAACCTGGCTTATACCAGCAGGGAATAAAGAGCAGGGGAAATACTCAGCATCGAAGTTATACTTATAAATATCTTTCTTAATGAACATTCAATATAATATTGTCGAACATAAATTTCAGAAAATTAGATTTAGCATCTTTTATGTTCTAATTTATGTGTACAAAACCTTTTTTGTAACAATAAAAATAAAGATGTTCAAATAATTAATTTTGGTCTTCTTTAAATAAGAAGGGAGTTTTGTTGTCCTCGCGGGTGTCACATTCATCTAATTTTAACCAAAAATGAATTCATTCAACAATTTACAACTAAATACCTAAATACTCAATTTGGTTTCTATATTTTAAAAATTAGAGGGCCTGCCCTATAGTCTAAATTATGTTCTTAGGTATCATTCTTAATGAGAGTTTCAGTTCATTGAACACACCCAACAGTTTATAAAAATAAGCTTAAATGCCGAATTTGGTTTCATAATTATAAAAATCATGTATGTTAGAGCATATACAGACAGTTATATATATATATATCACACACACACAGACACACATATGCGATACACACACACACACACACACCTTTTATTTTATCCTT
>KZ807635.1:415917-432264 GCA_000696205.2 Oncopeltus fasciatus | reverse complement strand
ATGATTATATATATATATATATATATTTCATTTTCAGGCTAATTCGAATTCAATTATACAAAGAAGAACCGCATAGTAGAAACTATCAATAGAATTTCTCCAATCCTTTAGTGGCGGGAGTTGAACATGTAGCCTGAGGATGACAATAGTTATGAAGCCTGATGGATGGAAATGAAATATTAATGGAAGAAAATGAGATACTAAGCACACGTGTGCTTAGTGTAGAGTTTCTGTAGCGATCATGTGGGAGTAGGTTGCGCAGAATAATCTATATAGTCTTCTTTTATTCAAGACTATATTAATATGGAATCTCGCAACCCTAACTTTTACATTTTAAACATTTAATCCTTAGCTTATTACCCTTAGTAGCCTCCAAACTTTTAATTAATCTGTCCACAAACTTAGCAGCACTTAAAAGCAAGGGAAATTCCACAAACTGCCTTTTTCTGCAACCTAACACACTGAAGTATTTACTTTCCCCACATCCTTCATACCAATACTCACAAATCCTTACTCCCCATATCGTGTATCTATGCATTTAATTAAAAGTTAAATTCAATGAAATGACCTAACACAAAAATTTAATTCAGTCTAAGAAAATAATAGAATTCCCGGCTTCATAAACTGAAGACCGAATTGGCTGGCCTGTCTTTAAATAGGTTCTCCAACAACCCTGTTATGTAATGTATAACTATTAATTTTTATACTCTTTGCCTCCAGTAATTTTTTAATTATAAAATATCTTATCTGGTTTGCTGTGTTTTCTTAATATTTTAACCTTAATGTTTTTTGCTTTCATAGTAATTGAGATTATATTAGTTATCAAAATTACAATGTATTTATTGAAATAAATATTTATGTAAATTTCGATTTTAATAAATAATATAAGCTTTAAAATATTCAGAGTTAAAGCAATAGAGAGAAATAATTTCAAGTATTTTACTTCTTTTTTAATGCACTTTAATACTTAAAAAACCACATGCAATACATACAAAAAATGACATGGATTTTTTTTATTTCATAATTTTTAAGTCTGTAAAATGTATACTCTTATTCTTATATCAATGAAACGCGTTGCATAAAAATAAAATAAAATATTTTGTCCACGACATTTTTAGTCCTTCTGTAGCAATATAAGAGACTTTAACGCTCCGTGTCTGTTGGAAGGTAAGTAAACCTACCAGTCGTTAAAAAAGGGAAATAAAATTCATTTAATGAATAGAATACTCATAAAATGTTTTATCAACAAGATATTTTTGTGCCGTACATATATTATATATAAAAAAATACTTTTTGAAAAATGAAAGATTTTAATGTTGGAAACTAAAATAACTAACATATAAAAGGCCGCATAATCCTCAGGATGACCAGTACGTCTAGCCCGCCTCTGGGCAGCCTCCCGCCTTCTCCTGAGATCTCGCACTTCATCGCTCGGGAGGGCGCAGGGGAAAACACCTCAAGCTTTCGAAGAGCGGCTTGAGCAAGGTTCCGGAGACGACTGTAGGCCGCATAATCCTCAGGATGACCAGTACGTCTAGCCCGCCTCCGGGCAGCCTCCCGCCTTCTCCTGAGATCTCGCACATCATCGCTCGGAAGGGTGCAGAGGAAAACACCTCAAGCTTTCGAAGAGCGGCTTGAGCCCGGTTCCGGAGACGTCTGTAGGCCGCATAATCCTCAGGATGACCAGTACGTCTAGCCCGCCTCCGGGCAGCCTCCCGCCTTCTCCTGAGATCTCGCACATCATCGCTCGGAAGGGTGCAGAGGAAAACACCTCATGCTTTGAAGAGCGGCTTGAGCAAGGTTCCGGAGACGTCTGTAGGCCGCATAATCCTCAGGATGACCAGTACGTCTAGCCCGCCTCCGGGCAGCCTCCTGCCTTCTCCTGAGATCTCGCACATCATCGCTCGGGAGGGTGCAGAGGAAAACACCTCAAGCTTTCGAAGAGCGGCTTGAGCAAGGTTCTGGAGACGTCTGTAGGCCGCTTAATCCTCAGGATGACCAGTACGTCTAGCCCGCCTCCGGGCAGCCTCCCGCCTTCTCCTGAGATCTCGCACATCATCGCTCGGGAGGGCGCAGGCGAGCGGGAAAATTGACAGGTTTTAAATGGAGGTCAAATAGACCTCCAAATTAATTAGGTGTTATTTTATATATTGAAACTAAAGTTTCAGAATACGTTTTAAGTCTTCATCAGATCAGCGAGAAATATTATATAATTTTTTACAGATCTACTTAAATATATAAGACATCAGATGAATTTTATCAGTTTCCCTGATGTCCTACGAGCGACATATAAGGTTTAGATAATGTCCCATAAATATCAGTAACCACGCTCTTTTTCCTCAATAAAGAGGAGGCTATTTCAGACTTGAAAATAGAAATGAGTGAGGAATATTAGTTAGTGCTTGTAAATTACATTCAGCCACATGTCACATGTATGTACTTGGCCCCATTCGTACTTGTTTCCCTCCTAGGGTGAACTGCTAGTACGATGAGCGAAAGAGTAATAACTTCGCTCTGTGTAACATGTTTCAAGTCGGAGGAAGCATTAATTCATCAAAAAATGACTATGAAAGTCTTCAAAATCAGTTATTAACAATAGATACCAACGCATCTTATCTTAATCAATGACAGAGCCCCATAGCATTTTAAAGTTTTATTTTCAGGTAAAATATTCTAAAGATTTAAATATAAAGAAATTACTATAAAATATAAAGAATGTTAATTTAATGCAGAAAAATTTATTTCATTTTATTTAGGTAGGGACCTATGGTGATTTTTGTAGGTTTTAGGAAGCTGAAAAATAGTGGGGACGCTATGAAGGGGCGGGCGCTGAGCTAAGCTCAAGTAAGCCGAGTATTTCTTCCGATAAGTTACTCGGAGTCTTGGACTGACTCCAACATCCCCCAACCATTGATACTCTGATAAAACTCTTCCTCCCCACCTACGCCCTCTATCACCCTCAGTCTCCGCATTCGCTTCTTCTTCTGCACAGACAACCTCTTCTCAACTCACAAAATAAGCCATTAGCTGACCTGGTATATCTGACTTGAAATACTCCTGACTGGGACGACTGGAGAAGGGTGTCTCTAAACTTGTTAAAGGCGAAGGCATACATTTTAACTTATTGTAAAATAATTATGATTTAGAAGCAACTGAAAAGGCGTGAGATTGCGAGATTAAAAAATTTACCAAATTACTAGTCAACAGCACATTTATTTTCCTCTTTTGCACAATCAAATTAATATTTCTGATGGTATATCATCAGGGCCTACTCATTGTTGCATAAAACCCCACAATAACTTTAGTATTTTCGATGTTCACGAAATTGGTGGGTATCTTTGAAAATTTGGGTATTGAACTAAATAACATATTCATATTTTTTGGAAGGTCCTGATTTTGGTGTAGTTTGGGTTTGAAATAAATAAATTTTAAGTTTTACTTCCTATGACCAACCACCATTTAGGTAGTGAACCATACTTCTATATGGTTTCACATCAAGATTAGCTCGATTGTCATAGATTTCGAACTCTAAATCATCTATGGTAGTTTTCCTCCCTACTTGATACTCTTATCGTTTCCCCTGTTCCCTCTTAATCTTTGAAGTGAGGATCTACGATTCGAAAGAAAATGAGGACCATCGACCTCTCAATGTAACCACTTTACAAATACGAGGAATTTTATCGATTTTTACCAGAAATCTTTCTTACATCTTGTTATCAGTCGTCAGCTGATAGCCGGCAGGAGAGGATCTCAGCGCTCGACATCAGATAAGACTAATACTTCCTTATCCTTGCTCTTTCCACCTTTTAAATATTTAATTTCTATTAGTTTTTTTTTTTATTAATTTTAATTCAAATAGATCTAAGTTAGTTTTAAATTTATTATGGAGGGTCCCTCGGAGGACTCTCGTAGCCCTAAGAGGAAAAAGAAAAAGATATTAGGGTTAAATGAAAACATTTATCCAACATGTCAAAATAATCAGCTCAGGATTAAATATATCGAGCAAAAAATTAGATTCGTAGTATTTAGAAAAACAGGAGGGGGAGATTTAAAAAATGTTTCTCCGTTCGTCATCAATAAAGCTATTGTTGGTTGTGCTGGTGAACCAGTAAATATTAAAAAAATTAGAGACGGTAGCTTACTTGTAGAATGCTCAAGTGACATACAAGCTAATAAATTATTAAAATTAAATAAGTTTTATGACTTAGAAGTTGAGTGCAGTAAACATGAAGTGCTTAACACAAGCAGAGGAGTTGTAAGGTCATACGAACTTATGAATTCCTCTGTTTCAGAAATATTAGCTGAACTTCAGGAGTTTAATGTTGTTGAGGTCAAACAAATAATTAGTAAGAGGAATGGACCAACTCCTTCTTTTATTCTTAAATTTTCCACACCAAGCTTACCTTCATCCATAAAGGCAGGCTATCTAAAACTTAATGTTAAGCCCTACATTCCTGCCCCACTGAGATGTTTCAGATGCTACCGTTTCGGGCATATAACTGAAAATTGTGAGTCAAAAAATACTCATTGCAAAAAATGTTCTCAAATTGGTCATGATGATAACAATTGCTTAAATTCCTCCTTTTGTATAAATTGTAACTCAGATCATGAACCCCTTAGTTTGACATGTCCTTCATATATCAGAGAGAAACAAATTAAAGAGATAATAGTAACTAAAAAAATAACTTATGCTGCTGCTAAAAAAATATATAATGAACTAAAAGCACCAACATTTACCAAATCGTACGCTGAAAAATTAGGAAATAATTTATTTAATTATAACAACAACTTTAATAAATCGACTGTATTGACTAAGTCAACAGTCGCTATCCAAACTGAGCCTGAAGGTGGCTCACACATTAAGCCTGCGGCAGACAGCCGGCTCTCCCTCCCCCTCTCCTCCTCATCACTCCCACCCCTCCCACCCTCCCCTTCCGCCGATTCTAGGCGGAAAGCAAAGCCTCAGACACCCCAAAGTGGTTCGTCTGAGGTGGAGGACGTCGAGAATATCTGGGGCCCTCAAGCCATGGATATCTCGACACTACCCCTGGCTCCTCAAGATAGGCAGCCACTTCCTAACAACACTCGGCCCGTCCTCCCAGTGGTGGCCAAACCCCCGACCACCACCACTACCCAGACCGCTCGTGTGGACAAACAGTCCTCTAGTCAGTTCTCGCCTACCAAAAATAATTCTCTAAACATAATTAATTCTAAAAAACAATCAAAGTCTTCGATTATCGTGAATCGACCAAATTCAAGAAGCAAATAAAAATAATAAATTTTGTATTTTCTCAAAAACCCCCTTCTTTAATCAATATGACTGTAATTCAGTGGAACATAAATGGCGCTAAAATACATAAAACTGAATTAGAAAAATTAATTGCAGACACACAAAGTAAAATAGTATGCTTACAGGAGACACATTTAAAACCAGGAGAACCCTTCTCCTTTAGGCATTATGACATAATCAGATCCGATTACACTGGAGGCCTCGTTTCTTGTGGAGGTGTCCTTATTATGCTTGAAGAACATATAGCATATACAGCAATACAGTTAAATACCACATTGCAAGCTGTTGCAGTGAGGATCCTTAGCTCATCACCCATCACTATTTGTTCTCTGTATCTTCCCCCCGGCCGTCCTATTGCACTAAACGATCTAAACAACCTTTATTATCAACTCCCACCCCCTGTTGCTCTCCTTGGCGATTACAATGCCAATAATGAATTATGGGGATCTGCCAACACAGATACCAGGGGAAGGTGTATAGAATCCTTCATTGATATTAATAATTTGACCATTCTCAATACCACAGCGTACACTCACATTTGTCCTCGATACCACTCATCTTCTAATATAGACTTATCCATTGTTAGTCCACTTATATCTGCTAGAACTGACTGGAGGGTTCTGGATGATACTTATTCTAGTGACCACTTCCCTATCCAACTGTCCCTTCTGGAAAGAATCCCTGTATCACCTAAGCTTCCTCGATGGAAACTTAAAGAAGCTGACTGGCAATTATACCAAAACTCTGTATGTTTTTCTGGACTTGATTGGGACGGGGATATCAATCTTATATGCAGTCAAATAAACCATAAAATAATAACTGCCGCTAATCAGGCCATCCCCAAAACAAACCCTAACGTACACAATAAAATACAAGTACCTTGGTGGACGCCAGAGTGTAGAGAAGCATCTAGAGCTAGGAAAAGAGCACTTAGGCAATATAAGCGTAGTCCAACTACTGATTTATATAATACATACAGAGTAGCCAGGGCTAGAGCCAGGTATATATATAAACAGGCCAAAAGAGACTCTTGGCGAAAATACATATCCTCCATAAATCGCCTCACACCACTGAAAGAAATTTGGGATAAAGTCAAGAGGATATCGGGTCGAGGTAATTCTTCGACAATAACCAATATAGACGATGAGGGAGTTCCCGTAACAAATAGTTTGCGAATCGCCAACCTATTTGGCCAATACTTTGAAAATATCTTCTCCACTACGAACTACACCCAAACCTTCCAAGATACTAAAAGAAATAAAGAGTCCTCTCCGTTAATAATAGCTGAAAATAACTCCGACCCACTAAACATACCTTTCACTTCCCATGAATTTACACTTGCAATAAACAGTAGAAAAGATACCACCCCAGGCTTAGACGAAATTTCCATAGGAATGATTAAAAACCTAGATCCCGCCAATAAATCCTCCATACTAAAATTTATAAATATTATTTTCTTAAACAGATCCTTTCCTGACCTCTGGGGAAAGTCAATAGTGATTCCTGTTTTAAAAAAACATAAACCCTCAAACAAAATTTCCAGCTATAGACCAATATCACTCACCTCGTCACTATGCAAATTAGCCGAAAAAATGATCTCCAACAGACTCCATTGGTACATTGAAAAAAATAATCTTCTTAACCCATGGCAGAGTGGATTTAGAAGAGGTCGAAGCACATTAGACAATATTGTGGAACTGGAATCCGCTATAACTAGTGCTTTCAAAAACAAAAAGAAAGTCCTGGCTACATTTATAGACTTAGAGCATGCATTCGACAGCACTTGGCACAGGCACATAATGAATTGTTTAATACGCATGGGCCTCACAGGGAACATGCTTCACTTTATTAAGAATTTCCTCAGCAACAGGAAGTTTGTAGTACGATGTGGAGCCCATCTATCCCGCGAATATACCCAAAGTAACGGTGTACCACAAGGCAGTGTACTAAGCTCTTTGTTATTCTGCATAGCGATAAATGACTTGTTTGGTGAAGTGAATATGCCCATTCATATTTTACTATATGCAGATGACATAGTTCTCTATGTCTCAGGCACCGATACTAAATATTTAACAAATATAATGCAAAATGCGGTGAATAAGATTCATAAGTGGCTAGATAACCATGGCTTTAGAATATCATTCCCCAAATCAGTTAATATTTTATTCTCCAAAAGAAGAACCGATCTCCAAACGCCTCTCCAAATTGAAAACAATCTTATACACTTTGCTGACTCCACTACATTCTTAGGACTCATTTTTGATCGCACACTATCCTGGACCCCACATATAAAATCATTAAAAGCTAAATGCCTCAGATATATTAACCTATTAAAAGTCCTAGGAAACACATCATGGGGATCAGACAGATCCAGCATGCTAATGTTTTACAAAAGCCTTATAAGATCTAGGCTGGATTATGGTTCTGTTGCATATCACTCCGCCAGTGAACGAACTCTGCTGATGCTAGACAGCGTTCAGAATAGCGCGATCCGAATAGCTACTGGTGCTTTTAGATCTAGCCCTACTATCAGTCTTAAAGCAGAAACAGGTGAATTGCCACTAGAATATAGAAGAAGGCAACTATCATTAGTATACTTCTACAAAATACTATCCAACCCATATCATCCATCAAATTCTCAACTTAGTTCTCTACCTACCACTCAAATATTGAATAATAGCGACTTTAATTCCAGAACTCCATTTCCCGATCGAGTAACTAATATAATATCTAGTCTCCAAATCAATCATCTATGCCCACGGAAACAGTTAGTATCCGATATTGAGCCTTGGTTATTACCCCATCCCAAGATTATACTCACTCTAAGCAAATTCACCAAAAATATTACTAATCCCATGCTCTATAAAAACGAATTATCCAGAATATATTCACTACTCTCTCCAGCTACTTTTGTCTACACGGACGGGTCTAAAAGTAATGAAGGGGTCGGTGTGGGAATATATTGCAACGCTGTGTCCTATATGTATTCACTACCCCCAATTGCAAGCATATATACAGCCGAGCTAGTAGCCATTAAAAGGGGGCTTCTTATTAATGCGAGATCAAGGAATACTATTGTTATCTGCACTGACTCCTTGTCTTCACTCATGAGCCTCAATCAACCTTTTACTACCAATCCGCTAATTATTGAGATTCTGAGAACCATCAAGACACTTCGTAGTCAATCGGTTGACACAAAATTCATCTGGGTTCCCAGTCATTGTGATATTCAGGGAAATGAAGAAGCAGATAAGGCCGCAAAATTAGCTTCTGTACATGGGCAACTAGAAGAGTTTCTAACGATCGCTGACGTCGTTGCCTTTATCAAACAAAAAATCATTGAAAAATGGGATCAGGAATGGTATATGTTGAGGGATAACAAACTAAGGGTGATAAAGCATAGCATTAGACCCTGGAAAACCTCTATTAGAGAAGCGAGAAGGGAAGAGGTAATACTGACCAGACTTCGTATTGGTCATACTAGATTGACACATGGTCACTTAATGGCAAAACATCCTCCTCCCATGTGCAATTCTTGTGGGGTACAAATTACGGTTCATCATATCCTTACTGAATGTATGCTGTACGAAAATCAAAGAAGCAACTCCTCCATCAAAGACAACCTTTCCGACATTTTAGGAGACGATATCACAAATATAGAAAATCTTTTTAAATTTCTCAACGCTACAGAATTACACAGAAGACTATAATGTCGGTATTGTTCATGTAATTTGCAATAGAGTATAGTATAATTATTCTTTTTTTCATTCACTAAATAATATATTGTAATTTAATGACAACCACTAACCTGTAATATCATCACAGTTGTACACGCAACCACGCTACAATGTTATTAATATAATACTAAAACATACAATAAGTTAAAGTATTCTTATATTGGAGTGATGGTGGGGTGGGTGGGGCCCGGATGGGGGTTCCCCGCGGGTGCTGGGGCTGGCTGGTTGGCACTATTTCCGGGACTCAGGGCCAAGTTATGGCCCAAGGCTTGGTGGACTGCGGATGGAGCGGGCACATGCGCACTCCACACTCAAGCCTTCCTTACTAGAACATGCACAATAGTCTGCACTATGATCATNAAAAGATGGAATGAAGGAAAAAAAAAAAAAAAAAAAAAAAAAAAAAAACATCTTGTTATCCATTTTCTCATAGATTTAAGCGACTATAAATAACCATATCAAAATTAATAAGGTTATTAATATTCGTTTTATGAATGACAGAGAACAGGAGCAAATCTAAGCAAAGAGCAAAACATGGGTTGTGTATTCCAATGTCCGTATCTACTCCTTTATTTGCTATTGTAATAGATTCCGAAAATATTCTATACCTATACATATTTATATTCTATATAAAAAAAAATGGGTTTTTACGCAGTTTTTGGCTCAAATCATATGTTTACTCCTTTTATTCTCCCATTAGATTTCTTACCGTCTATTTCGTCCCGCTTTCTTGCAAGGATTCATTTTGTAGATGGTTCATACAAATTTTAGTGTTGTAGTATCATCGCGTTATACATCCTTTTCCCAATTTAGGTATTACATCCCCCAGGAAGGATGACACAAGATTGTGGGATTTATTGGAGTTACGAAGGAAGGCCTTGAAAAAGTTTTCTTGACAAGATCGAATCCGAAATTTTGGGACTATTAGGCACACATGCTAACCATCAAATTTTTTTTTAGCTTAAAAATTATTTATTTACTACATTCTGCTAATATAACATCTTGTAATTTGATAGTTTAGTGTAATATACATATATAAAAAAATAAAAACAGGTTAAATGTCACTTGAGAAGGAGCCCATTGACCCCACTTCCAATAAATTTAAACGTTTAGACCCAAGAGATCACGAGGCCATCTTCGATTTAGTCGTCAGGGAGGGGTGTAAGTATTAGAGTCCTACGACAGGGATATAGCATATGGATTAGGGTGAAATGAGAGGTTGCTTTAAGGAATAAAGGAATATTAAAGTCATGATGAAGGGTAGCGTTGGACACATAATATGGGGAGTATGCAATTATTTAGGACTTTGGATAGGAAGGATTGTATTCGCTGGATGTTGGAAGGTCTAGCGGCACCCCAGAGTTCTTCACCATAGGTCCAAATCGGTCGTAGTAATGCCTTGTACAGAGCCAGGTTATTCACTGTTGTGAGCTGTGAACGCCTGCTTAAACGTCTGTAGAAGAGCTCATAGCGTCTGTTGAGTTTTTATCGCTTAAGTTTAATATGTTCGCCTCAGTAAAGTCGAGAGATAAGATAGAACCCAAGGTAACGGGTTGAATCAAAGAGAGGTATGAAAATGTTAATATACGTTACATTATTAGCTGAATCGTTTCTTATCTTAAATTTAGCTGTTCGCCATTTATTTTAATTTTCCATTTTTTGTACCACTGCTGAATAGCATCAAGGTGGTTTTGCAAAATATTGGAAGCGGTTTTGGAATCGGGATGAGAAGAGAGGATAGCTTTGTCATCAGCAAAGAGGGCCAAGAACCAACAAATTACGGAAAATTTATTGCATTTAAATAAGGGAAATATTTAATTAGGGTTTGGATTTAAAACTACTTTTTTCTATGAAATAATCAAATGAGAGAATATAAAAAATTCAAGTATGCGTTGCCTTGAAAAAGAACTGGCGTTAGATGGAGCTTCGAAATGGACGTCTGACGATAAGGATGATATTTACCTGAGGGTATTGCTTTCAATTCGGGGTCAGACAATGAGGTCTGGAAGACATGATGCTATGTGAAGCTGTATCATATGAGAAAAGCTTTGTTCTTTGGAAGCTTTCTCTTCACTTAGGCAAAATTTTATGATTTCCACTTTATTCAATTTTCTCCTCCCTTACAGAAAAGCCACGCTTCCCCTTCTTCCTTTCCCTCCAAATTATATTGGTTAGAAGGGTATTCTACCTTTATGTCCGCTACTCTTATTTTCAAGACAGATACAATTGTTTTGATATCCAAAGACTTATGTATATATTCTCATAAAAAGTTATGATTATCAAAAACATTTTATCTCAAGTTTAAGTTTATTAAAGATTTACTACTGTCAGATATAAAAGGTTTCTAAGACAATTTGCTATTTAAAAACAGCGAAATTTTTCTTGGCAAGAACTCATTTGTATTTTGAGTATTTCATGAGTAGAATAATCAAGGGTTTATGGTTTCAACTTAAGTACCAGTTTTCCCAGTTGTTACCTGAAGTGTTAAAGTTCTTACTTTATCGTGAAATGTCAAGTAGCAAGACATGTTGAGAGATAATTACTTTACGTTTGTTTAAGTATGAAAGTTAATGGTAAACCTTCTCTAGTTTACTTTGAATGACAAACTAAATGCCTATGGAGTTTTTGCTTCTCAATTATATGCTATCCATATTTGAGAATCAAAAATTCTTAATATTAGAAATAAAAGAATAGGTGCAATTTACAATTATAAAAATAAATATTAATGTAGTGAATATTTCATAAAATAAAATATATTAACTACTGTATTAGTTGTGGTATTTAATCCGACATTAATTTTATACAATAAACGCAAGGGAATTGAATAAAGAAATCTTACTACCTCAGCCAGGACTCGAACCCGGGTCTCCTGCTATCCTGCAGGCATACTTGCCCGGTTAGCAGGAGATCCGGGTTCGAGTCTTTGCTGAGGTAGTAAGATTTTTCTATTCTATTCCCTTGCCCTTATTGTATAAAAGATATTAACCTTTCTTGGTCTATTTGCCCTAAAAAAAATATAACATAGTCTTATGAATAACTTGCAGTATTAAAACTATTTGACTTTAAAAAAAAAAAAAAAAAGTCTAATAAGTATTAAGAAACATGGAAGGAAGAGTGTCGAATTTTTGATTTGTTAAGTTGTACCCTCTTCCTCCGTTGGAAAGCAAAATGCTGATAGAGTCAGGAAAATTCAGCCGCAGAAATGTCACCGCTTTCTGCATTGGATCTCAATAACTTTTTCACTGTGTGCTCAACATTGTGTTACTCCTTAGTATTTAGTTTGTTTCTTGTTATAATGCTATAAGGTGGTCTTATGGTAATATATGTATAAAGTTTGAATAATATTACTGTATCGTATGTGGAAGAAATATAGTCGTTGTCTGTTTTGCGATTGATGGTGTTTCGTTCTAAATGTATGCGAATAGATTCAGCTAAAAGTGCTTTCACAAGGTTGATTTCAATTGCCAGAAATGTGAATTTGTCAAAATCGAACCTATGTTTGTCGGTAAAAGAGTGTTTCGAAAGAACAGTGGTGGTTTTATTATTTTTAATATGATAATTTTGGTTGCTAGTTTTTTATAGTTTTTTGTTTGTCCAATATATGCCGCAGTAAAGTGTGAGTGGCACAAGGGAATTTGTAAATGATGTTGTTCCACTTACAGTAATACGTTCCACATCCTAAAACAAATGTAAACATAAGACCACTAGCATTTTATTATTTCACCACACGACCTTATTGACAGGTCACCTTTCCCTCAAACCCTAACTGCCATTCCCTTTCTAAAACACCGAAACCGGAAAGCGCTCTGTAAGAGATAAATTATTATCAATTTTCGTTGTGTGCCACCACATGCTTAAATGTTTACCTATGAAAATAGATAACACTAAATTATTTTGGCGGGAAGGAAAAGTGTATGTATCAGTTAACTAGCTTCCTTCTAGTCGTTAAGTGGCCCCAGAGGGGAGCAGAGGTCTGCCGCAGGGCGCCCAAGAGTGAGTATAGGGGTGCCGTCCTCTCGCTGAGTTACACAACCAAGTTGAGCCTTCCCAGGGAACAAGTGGGCCTTAATGAGAACCCTGGGAAATTTATGTGGAAATTCGAGTGGGGCGAATTTGGAAAGGGTCAAAGCTCGTGGGGCCTCGCGGCTGTGGGGCCAGCCCCACCCCTGCATTCCGTGGGGGTGGGAGGGGGCGTTCTGCCTCCCCGCTCCTTGCCCAGCTCATTAATTTAAAGTTAATGGAAAAAAGCCAAGTTTACGTGCTCGCCGCAAGGAGATGGTCCGCCACGAATAGCCAATAATTGATATTCCATCGATCCAGCTAAAGTTTAGGCAAAAGTTGTAAGCTGTCCCCTACTCCCTGTATTTAGGAAGCATTGCGGTAGGAAGTTATATTATGATTAGGATGGCTTTTATCCCCCGTTTGCTGCCAACACTACAAGTATGCTTGATAATCTGATTCTTGATGGACCATTTTGAGTTTTACACGCCCTAATTGTATTAAATATTTTTATTTTTATTTTTACACAGCACTTAGGTAACTAATTTTTTTTCTCATAAAAATTAGTTGCTACTTGTGCTTATGTAGTAATGCTTTCAAAACAAAACTAATACAACCAAAGGTAAAGTAAGCACATTCGAGTCTCTCCCACTTTCTAGTACACATTCCTCTATCCATTTGTCCTATTCAGATACAACTTTTATAGAAGACTGACTTATTCTAGAAACGTCTCTCTCGAATACCTTCCTTATTTTTTATACTGACACTTTTCGCTTAGAAAAGTTAATACCTAAATAAAGTGTGAATAATAGCTGTATTATAAATAATATAAAGGAGAGGGTCTAATAATATTAACACAAAACATTTTGCATGAAAAATAATATTTGTTTGAAATTTAAAATTGGCACATTTATTCTCTCACCTTGGACGTAATGACATAAATTACAAATGAAATATATTACTTTTTCAATGAAGGAAATATAGCCTCTATACTTAGTGTACTATAGAAATTTAAAATTAAATTCCATTAAAAAAATAATTAAATGTATTTGAGACGCTAATACTGAAAATATGAATATCTTTGAATCATGATGATAATTGTGCTAATGAAATGTGGGATTACATTACCACAATTATCATCATGATTTGGATGTCAGGTGGTGGCCCTTTGCCAAAACGATAGTCTAATAAATTTAAGCTCCGCCGAGTACAAGAAAATATATTCGTCATACTTGGGGCCTTAGATTTGTAGTGAAGTGAAGTGCGGAGAACTAGAAATTATTCTCAGCTCTCTAGGTGGCGTAGTTGGTTAACACACCCACCCGGATAGTGGGGGGTCTACATATACATACATACACATATATATATAAATATATGAATGTTGTGCTATGAAACTTAATATAATCAAGAGTATTAATCATATAAGACTTTAGTTAAGTAAGAAGGAATAAAATAATAAATAAATATTCTCCAATTATTATTGCAATAATTTCTTATAATGATGTATTAATTAATAATTTTAATTTTATAAGTTTAAAAAAGTGAAGTATTTACAGCATGAAAATCTATATGCCGGATTACTGATATATTTGGCCTACGATATCATTTGACACTTGTATATATATGCGATACATCATAGTCCCGACGGTTAGAAATAGAGAAGTCTTTTGCATACTGAACAGTTCTTAAGGAACCCATATCATGTATTCATCAGATGGCCAGAAGGCGGTCACGCAGACGCTGCGTAAGGTAAGCAGATTTCTCATGGTGTGAGTCTTATCTCGCGGACAGATATAGGACTGAATGAGAAATGTCATAAGCCAGAGAAAGCCAAAGGACAGCCCACTACTTCTGGCCGTATCCTCCACCAATCGAATTAAAATGTTTGTTCGAATATAAATGTTCCTTCGTAATACGTCGATGAACACATACGTATTCAGTTATCAGATTGTACTCCTATTATCAAGTTCTACTGAAACATATAATCTTTTTTTTCTTAATAGAGGAATTGTTTACCTATATTTATACTTTTTTTTCTAAATTTATATATTGACTGTGAGGAGTTAAAGGATTCGTAACGTTTTTCAGCAATGTTTATTGGTAATCCGTTGAAAAATTCAAATATATCAGATTTTTATTATTATNTATTTATAAAATTATAAATGTAACATTTTAGTTATTTAATAAGTGTTACGAAATACTAATATGAATATAATATAATACAATATGAGTTTAAACTTCAAAAACTATGTTGTATAAAATGTCTACTAAAACACATTAAAGTTCGCACTCTTCCTCCAATCTTTCTTCCCGAACACTTTCCAGCCAGCCTTAGTGAACTCGCAATTTGCGCTTATTGGGCTCTACAATGTGTAAATTTGAATAGGGCATTTACAGTTATCCAATGGAATAACATTAGAAATCTGCTTAGTTTACCCTGCTCCTGTGCTCTCGTAATTATAAAATTCTCTATTTTTAAGGTATTGGCATAAATCCGTTTATATGGTATAGGAAAATGTAAGGAAGATTATAATACAACTCTTCTCTGGAAATAGACAGATGTGAGACGGCTGAATCCTCAGACTGAGGTGATATTTCCCGCAAAAGGCGCACCTTCCAACATAGCCGATGGTCCCTAGCACTTTGTCGCACACATGACTCTGGTGAAGTTTATGTAACGATCTTTCGAACTATCATTCTTAGATTCCTTCCATGTATATTATATCAATCCATCAAATTAAACGATGTACAATCTAAATGTAATAGATAAAGTTTTTTTTTTCTATAAAAAAAGATTCTTATCCCCTATTTCCAAAAGTCATAATTCTTGGCGATGAACAAAGGTAATTAATTTACATTAGACAATGATAGATAAATTATTTATTTGTTAGGTATTAAAAATGAATGAGTAAAGGCTATTTCTCGTAGAAAACTGTTTGACAAACCTTTACGAATAATTACCTAGAAAATTAATGGAATTGTTTTCATTAATTTTCTAATTTTATAAAAAATAACACACCATGAATTATTCACTGAACTTTATAGTGAGTTATTTTTTATTTTTAATGACGGAAATTACGAAATAAGTACTAAATATTGGTAAGAAATAGCAATACAGATAGTGGTTTCCCATTTATCTGGTAGAGCATTAGTATTCACGAAAAAATACTACCTCGACCGAACCCCAACTAAAATCATCTTAGGATTAGTATTCACGGTTTGGCTGGAGGTGTCTCACGTTAGGCAGGCCTTAGTAAAACAAGAGTTAATTACTTGAATCAATCCCATTTGCCTTGTAAACAATCAACAGATATATATATA
>KZ807635.1:390466-401952 GCA_000696205.2 Oncopeltus fasciatus | reverse complement strand
ATATAATACTTACACATGGTATGTATATGCCAAGGTACAATATACTATATATTAAGATCTTTCAAATCAATGAATGTATTGACCATTTCATCTCTTTATATATGCCATAGCATTTTGAAAAAAACCAAAAAATAAACAATTTTACCATAATAAATTAATTTATTAACCAATGAACACTGGTTATCCTTTCACAAAAGGGGAGTAGAGTATACTATTTTTTTCGACTTTCATTAATTTATTACATTTTGTTAACATGATAACATTTTGTTATTTAATTAAAATGAACTAAAAAAAACAAAAAACAACTGCAATTGCAAGAGGAGAGAAGGTGATCAATGACATCACTCTCAAATTAAATACAAATTATCCTCCCAAGAGGTCACGAGGACATTTAAGAGGACGGGGTGGATAGAGTATACTGGGGTAGTTTTGTATTATTCTTGAATGAAAAAACGCTTAAGGAAAGCATTTTCAAAATGCAATTAAAAGGAAGTTAATTGAAAATGAATTTATTGAGATAAAAGATCTCTTCAAAGTCTAATTTTAAAAACGAGATAAACTTCGTCCCCATATGTATCTGGTGATTAGTGCGTGATGTTTGTTGTGTATTTGTAGGATTAGTAATATTTTGCAGTTTATACACAAATGGAGTAAGTGTATTTAAGCTAAACTTACCATAACTGTCCCAAATTTTAATTTTTTTATACAGATATTGTACAAACCATAGACAACTCACTCGTAAATTTGAAAAAATAAAAATGTTATTACTAGTAGAAAAATAAAAAAAATTCGTCAATATATACATTTATTGGTGTAAACATTATCATAAACCAATCTTGCCAGGTGTAATTCTACTGTACCACACTAATGATACGATATACTGGATTTGCATCTTTAGATTCTTTACATGAGTTGCCAAATATATTACAAAATATTTGTAAAAAAGGATTACAAATTACAGAAATTTACTGAGTTTAACTTTGGAGTTATTATCATCTTCTTATCACAAGAAAGCTATTTTGATCCTGAACAGGTTGATTAGACGGCCACGAGAGCTTTGGTTTCCTGTTATACTCGTATATTGCCAACCTCAGCTGAGCTCATTCCCTAACCCCTCGCACACACACACTCTCTCTCTCACTATGCAGAAGCCTAGACTCCCCACTTCGTTGCTCCTAAAATTCTCAGTAATTGTATTCTTTATTTTAAGACTGGGTGGTTTTTGAGTAATTCGTCTATGGCAGAAGTGAATGCTTTTGGTTTTTTTTTTAGTGTCGAAAAAAGGCACACTAATCGAGTTAGAGATTTTAAAAATTCTATCTATTGTGTTCTGGAGTAATGTAGTAATTTGATGAACGTCTAAGATTGCCAAATCGTCTGGGAAAAGATTGCCAAATCATCCACGAATTGAAAAACTTTATCCTTTCGAGATATTGCTTTTATTGAATCCTACATCGATAAAAGGAATAGGGTCGTACCAAGGACACAGCCTTGAGGGGGTCCAATCCTTTGTTCGTATCTGTTCGAGGTTATGTTGCTCACACGACTAGCGAACAAAGCTTGGAAGAGAACCTCTGAGCCCTAGATCATGTAACTTGAGAAATTATGCTTCCAGATCCGATCGTATGCCGACTCAACATAAAAAAAATACTCCCATACTATGTTGTTTCTGGAGAAACGTAAAATGCAGTTCGGCTTCTAACTGTACTAGGTGGTCTTCAGTTGATTGAGATTTATTAATAAAATTGTTTTTTTTTTCTTCAGCAGCCAGGTCAGGCGTTTGTTGATCATATGCTCCAAAACTCTGCATAGACAGTTCGTTAGATATATAGAATCGAAACTTTTTGCTAGACGCTTTTCTCTACCGTTCTTCAGGATGGATATAAGTTCTGCTAATCTCCACTCTGTTGGAAACTGGCCTAAAACCCAGATGTTATTATAAAACCGCAGCAACCAGGATTGAGTACTAGAGGGTAAGTTGGTTACCATTTTGTAATGGATTCCGTCAGGGCCAGGTGAAGGGTCCCTTCAGGTTCCTTAGAACTGCGCTCAGTTCCCAGTCTGTAGAAGGTTGGTTAAGTCTTCGTCATTGTCGCTCTGAAGGCTCTGAGGCTACCGCCGTCCGAGCGGTAGATCTTGTAGCCTCAGAGTGAGAATTTATCAGTTGGTCGCAAATGTGTCTCCAGTAGCCCAATAAATTCGGGCATATGTTCTTCAATTATTAATTTTAAATCATTAAAATGATAGTTCATTCCGTTGCAGTTCCATTTTATGCAGATCATTTTTTTTTATCCTTTTCTTCAATCAATTAATATGCCAATTCTCAACATTATCGCTTATC
Source organism: Oncopeltus fasciatus (assembly GCA_000696205.2). NCBI lineage: Eukaryota > Metazoa > Arthropoda > Insecta > Hemiptera > Lygaeidae > Oncopeltus > Oncopeltus fasciatus. The sequence continues at coordinate 399,611 of KZ807635.1, read as the reverse complement.
AGAAATGTATATATTTTAGAATAAATATATATAGAACAAATTTAGAATATATTTTTACAGAACAAAACATATTTGCGTAATAAATGTTTGTGAACAGACAATAATATTCTTTATATACCTAATCTGCCTGCTGGTATTGTGGGAGTAAGCGGGATCTGGGAATAGCGATTATTACTGCTTATCTCTCTTATCATATTAGGGCTTAGTTCTTGAGGACGAACGACTTCTCTGAGGATTAGTTCTTTTTTTTTTATCTCCTGGAACTCTATTCTTTCCAATCATCCTTTATATCACCTTTGGCCGAGTCCAAAAGGATGGTAGGGGGATGACCAGGGGATGTCCACGACTCTAACCTATAATGATGGTCATGTGAGGGGGGTGGTTGAGAGGGATAAGAGGGGGAGGATGGGGGTAGAGGGGATGTATCTGGATAGGAGAGGGGGTGATCGGTTGGGCGGGTATTAAAATATTGGGAGCTTGCCGGGATATTGTTTGGTCCGTCTGTCTGGACGGAGATACTTTTAAAAGATGTACCACTTTTGCGGTTTACGGATAATATTGTATTATACATGCTATTTTTGTTAGCAATTTTTTTGCGAAAGACTCTAAAAACAGGGGGCTACTCTAGTTTCAAAGATTTTACGTGCTTTACTTGGACTTTTATTTTCATTCAATTTTAATATCTCTTTCTATTAACCTCGTGGGACAGGTAAGGTAAAGAGGGTGGTGGGGGGCTTTACAATTTTAGCAATAAGACTCATTTGTGCACTCCACATCTCCGTGTTCTTTAGAACAACTTAGAAACATGTGAGTGGTGATGGTATGAATTTTGGAACAGTTCATTTTAAATAGCCTGCTTTAATTTCATTTGGAGTGAGTCAGGGTATAAGTGGGTGTGGGTACACTTTCGTTACCTATATTTTTGTTATCTGTCTTACGTCAATTACGTTGATAATTTAAATTTTCAAGAATTTCTATTGTGGGGCTACCACATTAACTCGCAATGTCCCACGACCCCCTTACTTCTATTTAATTTTGTATGTGGTTCTGCCTTGACGCTAGCTTGGTCGTAAGAAGTTTTTTTTTAACAGTAGTTGGGCGTGTGCGTCACTAGTCACCTGTACCAAGAGAGCGCCATCCCTTAACTTTTTATTAGACTGTACTTTACCTGCTTGGCCAACTATAGCTTTTTCGACAAGAAAAGACGAAATTTTAGAAAGGTCGACACCGCCTTATTTTTCAGCTAAAATAAATATTATTGACTGCGGTATATATTTTGGAACTGGTTCCTCTCTTCAGAACAAGCACCGGGTTTTTTTCAAGCGTTTAGGACTCGGGGAACTATGTTTCCCCGTCCATGTTTCCTGGGATATATAATAATTTGAATCTATAGATCAATTAACCTTAATAAGTGGAGATGGTATAAGTCTCTCATCTGTGTAGTCTGCGGGAGCTCCTCCAGGCAGTAGTGCAGACAAGCTGTTCAGAATTCAGTTTGAATTTGTGAACGTTCTGGCTGTCGACTAAGAGAGAGGAAGTTAAAAGCTGATTCCTTGAAACATCGGTACTCATTTCCCGAGCGTCCAGTTTTCATTATTTCCTTCTTGGGATGATGTCAGGTTCTTCCTACTTGTTATGGTTTACATTTTGTCACCCAACTGTTAAAAAATTTAAAAAAATAAGAGATAATACTCACACCTCAACAGACACAAAAATGAAATCGTATTTGTTCGTAAATATATATGAGTGAAATGTTCGAGAGAGAACGGATTCACCCCCTTCCCCCCCTAACACGCTCTCTCCCTCTCTCTCTCAGTCTGAATATGACTCACAAACTTTTCGTAAACCCTGTCAGTCGTATCTTACATAGCCTATAGCCTCGCAGAGACGAGTCCGGAAGAAGTGTTCTGGGCTCACTAGTCATACTCACCTCCTTCTGCCACTGTCTTCACCCCTGGAGCATCTTTTTAACTATCTTGCTTCTCTCATTTGAACTATTTAAAAGTTATTGTTTTTTCAAATTTATAGTTTACAAAAAAGTGGACAGTTTTTAGATCTTATGGGGTCCTGTGGTAGACCTGATATCATATGTTGAAATAGAAAACCCCTAATTGCCTGATCTTAACTAATTAAAACTCATCCTTTTCTGGAAATGACTTTCATGGCCACAGTTTACCATAGAACTACCAAAACCTTTTTTTGATTGCCCCTGAAGAGGGAAACAGTACACGTTACGAAGTCAGATGCATGTTGTAGATAGTAATTATATTTTGGTTTAGGAGAACCCACAAAAGAATACATACCTTCCGTGCGCCTAATTTCTCGCATCTAAGCATACCATCCGTTGTTGTTGTTATTAGTGAAATATATGTTATTTACCTTGCCTGAAAAGGCAAGACAATTACCTTCATCCCAGCTACCTCCAGGAGAAGATAACGATTAACAATTAATACTATGGAATTATGAATAAAAATTGAGCTGAAGAATTAACTTCTGTCTGTGGGCAGAAAATTATAACATACGAAGAGAAATCAGCCGAATTTAAAACATTCATTGGTAATTAAGGATATTTTTAATTCCTTAAATTACAAATCATATAATTCATCTTAAATAATAGGAGTGTTTTTGATATTATGCCATCCAGGATTGCTTATTTTTTGTTTTATGGTTCTCTTTGTTTTAATTTTTTATATTTTACTAGATTCTGGGCGGTGGGGTCCTTTTGGAGTATATTCCTCGTCAAACCATGGTGTGTAACTTTTTAAGACTTTAGTTTCGGGGATAAATTGCTGGGCAGCTGATATGGTTCTTTCCACAAGACAGTACTTCCGATTTTGAAGTTTTATATATAAGAGATCACGGATCCCACGTTTCGTTTAAATGTGTATAGATATTATGACAGTTATATCACTTATAGTCACCGTTAGACTGAGGATATCACATTTGCTAGCAGTTCCTTCCATTTACTGGTCTTCTCTTAAGAGGTAGAAAATCACTCTTGCTGTAAAAGCTATAGATAAAAGTGATACTATCCCAAGATCTTTTCCAAGTGAGTCTCGTGTTCTAAATACTACACTAAGATCTGTTATATGTTATTACTGACATATATTATGACAAATTTATAGTATAGTATACTTCATAATACATTAATATACATAATAAAGTACAATATTAGTGTTACTATAGTAAAGTGTAGTACTACATAGTATTATTAATATTTGGTGTATTTTAATTACAATTGAGAATAGTTAGGAATAATGATTTAAAAGGATAATGGGTTAAGGAAAATAAAAATAAAGTAAATTTCAATGAAGTGGTATTTAGAAATATTTAACCATATTGGAAATCCAGTTGGCAAAATACAATTCATCGCCTTCAGTTAGCTCACGTCAGGCAAATCGTTGTAGCGAGATAGAAGCGTCGGCAGTAACGACTGTTTAATCTGTCGTTGGTCACACGTTGGCTATTCAGTGCCTTTAAGTACGTGACTTGATTCCGAAAAGGTGACACAGTTACAACTAACTTTCTATCCCAAGAATATTCTCTTCTAAATTCCTTTTAAGGATATTTATCACTACTTCGAAGGAAAGGATGGTTAACGTTTGAAAAGAAGTAGTTTTCTCTCTTTCTAGGAAAATCTGAGAGTCTAGCTCAAAAAAATGGTTATTTTGAAGAGAAAGGAGCTGCCAGTATTCAAGGTATGAATTCAAATGAGGGACCTTTTTAAATGAATATGAAAACACAAGACCCCATTTAACTGAGAAACGTGCATTTCTATGGTCATGTGCATTATTTATATGAAAGCTACATACACCATGCCCCATAGACAATGCTTTTCTTGGCTATAAAAAAAATCCAATATCTCTTTTGATAACCGGTTATTTTACATTGTACTCACTTCCGTGGTTGGCAGTCATATGTAGGGGACGACCTCCCGTACCCCTCCAGTCATCCCCTCCCTGTTCCTTCCCGCCACATATTGTTCTTATATTTAAGTGAATATATGAAATGATATTTACTCCACGTTTCTTCGGTAACTAGGTAATAATTAGGTTTCTAGGAATGACAGAGATGTAAAGTGTTAATCGTTTTCAAATTTATCTAGTTATTATTTTTATTAAATGTAATATAAATGCATTATATTATGACAAGAAGGATACGGAAGATGAGAACACAGATACGGAAAATGATACAATAGAATTTTTGGATCTTTTTCCATCATATTAAATGATGAGGCCAGAAGGTCCAATAGAACATTTTTGTTATGTAAAAAAAATGTTTTATTTAAACACTTTTTATTGCTACGCTAACATTTTCACACAATACGTTTTGTGAGAGAGAGAGAGAGTTTATTAACCAGAATAAAAACGAAAAAGAAAACACAATGTTCATATTGTATTTCATTATTAAGGATTTGAAGGATTAAAAGGTGGTGTTGAAGAAGAAAAAGATGGGAGAGAGAATGATAATTTGTGTGCTTGCCGTGAAATTGTAGTTGATAATTCCATGCCGACATTTAGGCGAACATCACACGGTTTAATACTTTATTAAAGCCATCAGTTAGTGAAAAGTAATGATCAAAACCGTATAGAGTTGTGACCTGACAGAAAACCAACTGCTCTGGTCAGCTAAGATTATTATAAATTATTTTTATATTGATACTTGTACTGGTTTATTTACTGAAATTTAGGTATTTCAGCAATTATTAATTATTATTTATTTATTATTAATTATAACCACTCGAAAAAAGAGCCACAAAGGGGGGAAAATGAATGAACCTCCCGGATAGGATTTAATCTACCGGCAACTAAAAGAAAAAGGTTTCTTACATTTAACAATGATATTCAGTTGGGAAGTGAAAATGTAAATAATGACAATAATAATAAGTTTCTGACAATAATAAGAACAGATAATTGATCACTAAATAAATTCTCTCCATTTCCGTTAAACAACATAATTAAATCATCTGCAGGAGAACCTAAAAACGTTAAGAAATCAAGAGACGGAACAATTTTAAAAGAGACTAACAATAAAGCTCAATCCGATAAACTGCTAAATATATATAACTTAGGTAGTAAAATACCAATAGCTGTGATCCCCTTTGATAAACTTAATGAGTCTAAGGGCATTATTTACTGTCCAGATTTAGATGAACAGAATGAGGAAAATATATTGGAGGAACTGAAAGAACGAAATGTGAAATCAGTCTAAAGAATAATTACAATAATAAATAACGATTAATTATTTTTAAACATAATTCAACAGTCAGGGAGTAATAACCGCGTTGTTTATTGCCCTCGAACTTGATCCAATCATATATAGTACACTGTGTGACCAGTTTATCACATATATTTTTCTGTTTGTCCGGCGTAAAACACATATTACACTGTGTGTACAGTAATAGCATACATTCTACTGTGCGACGAGCTGTACTATATAGTACACTGTGTGACCAGTTTATCACATATATTTTTCTGTTTGTCCGGCGTAAAACACATATTACACTGTGTGTACAGTAATAGCATACATTCTACTGTGCGACGAGCTGTACTATATAGTACACTGTGTGACCAGTTTATCACATATATTTTTCTGTTTGTCCGGCGTAAAACACATATTACACTGTGTGTACAGTAATAGCATACATTCTACTGTGCGACGAGCTGTACTATATAGTACACTGTGTGACCAGTTTATCACATATATTTTTCTGTTTGTCCGGCGTAAAACACATATTACACTGTGTGTACAGTAATAGCATACATTCTACTGTGCGACGAGCTGTACTATATAGTACAGTGTGTGACCAGTTTATCACATATATTTTTCTGTATGTCCGGTGTAAAACACATATTACACTGTGTGTACAGTAATAGCATACATTCTACTGTGCGACGAGCTGTACTATATATTACACTGTGTCACGATTTTATGGCATATCCTACTCTGTACTACAGTAAAGTTTATTGCATGTATTGGGCGATCTCGGGTTTCGTGATAGTCTATCTGAGGGTGACACGTTACTCGTGTAATAGGTATATATATATATAAAACTATTCTTATTAAAATATTTTGAACTCTTTCGAGTGTAATAAAAAAAAAAGTTACCAGAATTTTCTTGATCTTGAAAAAAAATGAAAAAGCTTTTAAATATCACCTCGAACTTACGCATTTTCCTAAACGTTTTCCAATACATTTAAAATTCTGGTCAATGAGCTAACTTTTTTAATAGAAAAAATTATCCCTTTTTTTAAGAGAACTAGACTACAAGATATTAAGAATAACTTTGGGAAATTCGAGTGCAAAAATGTAATATGCAGGAAGTGTAGGGCTTCGTAAGTAATTTTGAAAGGTAAATTTATAATCGCATCACGAGTTTTTTCTTGCGTATCAAAATATTTTCATATTAGAAAGAAATTCAGCAACGACTCACTGAAGTACTGATAACTTTTTTGTTGAGCAATATCGTAATTTAAATTAAAAATAATTTAAACCAATTTTAACAGCAAGTGAGAGGTAAACAACAAAATTTATTTTATTCAACAAATAATTTAATTTCCTACTAAAATATAAGCTGTTTATTATACTTAATAATGGCTAAACCAAATGCTAGACACCATAATATGTGGCCGGAATCATACTGATATGAAGTTGTACCAAATAGAACAAGTGATCCTCTTGTGTATTATATTATAACTTAGATTTTGCTATTTTAATTCTAGGTTAAGAAAAAATCACAAGTAGCAAAATTTTCGGGGATCTCGAGACCAGGTCTAGTCTAGTATCTCTTCACTTCTCACCGACGAAGAGCGAGAGATCCCCGAAAATTTTGGAACTTGTGATTTTATTTTTTGTGTGTGCACTGCACTCTCTATCCCACCTGTTCTTGATTGCTAAAGATTGCTATANTCAATATACCAGGGTTTAGAACTGATAGGACCGGTCACCGAGACGGAAAAGCCCATGGTGGGACAGCCGTTCTGATTCGCAGCTCCCTGCTCTTTAGTTTTTTTTATTTTATATTTGTTGTTCTTCTTCTTTTGTGTTTCTCTGCTCTTTTTTTCTCTTCCCAATATACATGCAACAATATTTTCTTTTGTTGAATTAGTTTTTCTCTTTTGCTTTTTCTCCAAAGGAAATATTTGCCCAAGACAATTTATCTATTTATTTTTTAGATATAATTCTGAACTTTTTGAAAATCTCTAATTTTATTTTTAAAAACTTGTCTCAATAAAAACTGTTCCATCCCCAAGCACTGTAATTATGGATACGTATTAGCCAGTCATTGTCGAAGTGTATTAAAACGAAAAGTCATATAATTATAGTGGAGAAGAAAATACATCATTTCAGAAATAATAGATATAGAAGGGCCAGCTGGAGTTTGTGACACACTGACACTCAAGCCCAAATGTTTGCCGAACGAAATAAAATATAATTATTGGATAATCTATAAAATACATTTTTTAAAGTATCGCTATCACATAAATATTTTTAAAATTTCAGCAAAATTTCAATATCTGAAATTTTACAGTTTAAAAAATATGAAACTTATTTTTGCTATTCTCGCTTTCAAAACATAGGAATTTATTTATACAAATAGTAGAGTGTAATCTAGTTCTCTTCAAGTGGCATTACATGAAATATTCAGGGTGGGAGAGGTGGCTGTACATTTTGGGACAAGAACATGTCAGGAATACGTCCCTCGAGTCATGGTGGAAGTGAAAATACGACCGGAGCTCTCGACCGACCTCATCTCCCGATTACCTTCCCTCGACAAGCAATTGCTTTCCTTCCCCAATCAGAACATTTTTTCACTGCACTATTTTATTTTGCTAATAAAAAATGTGTATTTAATCAAAGTTTTATGATTAAATAACTGTCATTAATCTTCATTTGTAAATTCGTCATAGCCAATTACATAAAGATAAGGAGGCATAAAAGATATTTACGTAATTATGTAATGTTGTAAATATCTTTTATTGTTGTAGTTATTTATGTAATTATGTAATATAATTACATAAAAGATATTTTTTTCGATGCCCTTTTAGAACGTTAACAAAGCCTTTTGTAAGGAGACGGGGCGAGAAGACGTATGGAAGATAAATACTGAGCATCATGTAATCGGCATTTGAATAAATTAAAAACCCTCTCCTCGACAAGCTGAAGGGAGGATGGAATGTTGATACTATATAGAAGCCATTTCAGATTAAAACTGAATTTTGAAAGCACATCATTGCTCTCAGTTTCCCTAAGGATTCCAAAATGACTCTGTCCAACAGTGTAGCCTAGGATTTATTACCAACGGGCTAACCCTACGAACATACTGTCAGCCTGTATGTGGACGCTGGTATACTTCCCTTCGCGTACAGATGCGATCAATTAGTCCTATGTAATTACATTACTCTTAAAAATTTTCCGACACGCCCACCACCAAAGTTGAGTAATGAGATTCTATTTACCCAAAAACAAGTTAGCAAATAATTGAATTTCACTGTACCGGACAAGCTTTCTCAATAATACGAAGTTCATTGGAAATCACTTTTACCAATTTCTTTAAAAATTAGACCAACCCCTCTGCATGTAAAAGTTCATTTAAAATTTTGCAAATAAATTACCTAAATTTTGATATATTGGAATATAAACTGATGGCTTAAAATGTATTGGTGTGGTAGGAGCTGCTACATAAAGCGGTTTCTTTCACATTATTTGGTTTACAAATATTTTCATTGCAGGGTTTATAGGAATAAATAATTAGTAATGACATCCCGACTCAATCCAATTAATTTAATGTGGCCACCTGCTTCCTCATTTAAAAGAGGAAATCACGTTTACCCATAAAATGCTCTTGGATTAATCTAGGCTTGCCTAGGCCCTTTCATACGGTTATAAAAGCTGCTCGCCGGCAGCCTTTGAGTCAGTGTCAGATTCCCTGTCAGATTGGATTGATATATTCTTTGAACCATAAAGTGCGCTGTTATTACGCTCTTTTGATAGTTTATTAATGAAAATTAAATTAAAATTGTTTAATTTTTAAATATTTTATTTTGGTTGTGGTTTTTTATCCCACGTAAATTATAAATAATTCATGAGAGGGAACAGAATAAAAAAATCTATCCGTCCTCGCCAGGAATCGAACCTGGATCTC
>KZ807635.1:379694-390388 GCA_000696205.2 Oncopeltus fasciatus | reverse complement strand
CTTTCTCGTAAGTTAGGCTCTCGCTAATGAAGAGGGAATAGAGTGAGATATCTAGCCTGTCCTTGTGGTGTAAAGGTCAGCATACTAGGCCCGGATAGCAGGAGATCCAGGTTCGATTCCTGGCGAGGACGGATAGATTTTTTTATTCTGTTCCCTCTCATGAATTATTTAAAATTGTTTAAATCTGTTTCTATTTGATAGTTGTTATAAATCAATGTTGTGTAACTATTGCTAGCAGATTTGGGTTTGAATTTTTGTTCATTTATTTTTATTGAACGTTGTATAACTAATTTATTTTACTTATAGAAACTCATTTCTGATTTTAGCAGCAGGTTGTTCACATTGATAAACTATAAATTAATCGCATGATCTATAGTAATTATAATGTATCTTCTACATCCAGTATGGCATATTGATCTATTATACAAGATCAAGTCTAAATTCCCAAGCATCATATACCAAATTCTTAAATCCTAACTCTCAGACCATTTTTTTAGAATCCGGCAAAGGTGAGATTACTCCTAACACTTCACTGTGAAAGCAGGCGTTCCACAGGGCAGTGTGCTTGGACCTATTCTTTTTATCGTTGTCCTCTTCTTTGCCCTATTTGCAGATGAAAAAGTGATTCTCTCTTTCCATCCAGTTTCCAAAAACTGCTTCCGACATTCTACAAAACCATTTTGACACAATTCAGCAGTGATGAAACAAATGGAGGATCAAAATAAATGAATATACATGTGTCCGGGTTAATTTCCCACTAAAGAAAGATTCTCCAATTAGTGTTACGTACAATAACATCTCTTTAGCTCTTTTGATTTATTTATTATTTATTTTATTTAGTCCATTATCTTGGTTTTCACCTTGACTCAACCTTAACTTCATTAAAACTAAGCGAAAAGAACTCAACAGACGCCACGAGCTCTTATACAAACACGTAAACCGGCGCTCACAGCTCATAATAGAAACCAAACTGACCATCTGCAAGACCATAATACTACCAATCTGGACATAAAGAGCAGAAATCTGAGGTGCCGCTAAACCTTCCAATTTATAACGAATACAATCCTTTAAATCCAAACCCCTAAGAATAACTGCAAATGTTCCCTATTATGTCTTCAAATCTACCCTAATCAAGATTTTAAAAACCCTTCCGTCCAAGATCATATCTCCACTCACTCTACAGTCTTCCACATTAAACTTCAATTTCATCCTAATCCATACGCCCAATCCCTGTCGTCGGACACTAATCCTCACAATCCACCCTGACAATTAAACAAAGTTGCCCTGCGACCTCCTGGGCCTTTATGCTTATAATAACTGGGAGTGGGGTCTTCATGCGAACTGATTTTCATTACTTATTATTATTACTTTTATTATTTTTTTCCCTTGGAGTTGTAGCACTGGCTGTTATCTTTCAATGCTATTCTAATTCACAGCCATTAGATCAATATAGTCATTAAATTAGAAAATGTATTTTATTTTACTGAATTTAGTAAAGAAATAGATATTAAAAATTTTTTAAACAAAAATTCATGTTGAAGAAGATATTTAAGAATTTAAATTAAGCGCTTCGCACACTCTTCCCTCTCTTAAAGGCTTAAGTTTGCCTGAAAGTGAACTCTTCTTTCCCCTCTCCGGCTTGTAAGATCAAATTACACTGCACATTTACTTTAACTTTATCCATCATTAATATACTTATGAGTAATGCTTACTCCACGCAACTTCTGCATGAAAGACTTTTTTCATGAAAAAAAAATAAAAGAAAATAAAAGGCATAAAAAAATATAATTTTCAAAATCTCTTTTAGAGTTTATACTCTAAAGGAGATTTTGAAAATTATATTAACTTATGTTAACCTCAAAACCCGGAGATGAATATTATGTGATAGAAGTATGTTCTCCATCAAAATGAAACGGAAATGAATACGGAACTCGGTTTATTATTTATTTTAGTAAAAGCTTATTTAAAATATATTTATAAAGATGAGAGTTTTTTTAAAACTTAAAATTAAAAATACAAGTAGATTTTTTTATTGGGGTTCTTCAAGGTTAATAAAAGAAATACAATTTTAAAAATGGGTATTTTTTTATTCTCTACCGACGTTTCGGGTTACATTTTAATTGACTGAAGTCTGATAGTCACAATTAGGTGATCCAGGTGGCACCAAGTCCCCTCTCGTCTTCATGATAGCATAATCAGTTCTTAAATTCTACTTATTTCTACGGTCAAAACCTCTCCATTAGAACTTAAAAATACATGAATTTTCCACTATTATGAGTGGTAGAAAATCATAACAATAATCACTACTAAGAAAATGAATAAAATTAAGATAAAAATTGATCAGTAAATAATTTGTTAACCCTTCTACTGTGAAAGGTAGTTGAAAAATTAATAATTAATATGATTTAACGAGTCAAAGAAAAATTAATGTATAATAGATTTTATGGTAGTCACTAATTTATTAGTATCAATTTTATAGATATAGATGTAATTAAAATAAAATGAGAATGAAAACGAGATGACAGTGTCTACATCATCTAAATCCCCTTGAGTCTAATACTTGGGGAGTGAGAAGGGAGAAGTAGATTAGGGGTGTAGGGAGGGATAGCTGGGGAGTGATTGGCAAATTTACAGAAATTGCTTTCCGGGAAAAAGGACTGCTATATTCTTATTTCCTCCCACGTATCTGGAGCATTAATCAGCTTGAAGAAGAAGAAGGTTGATTAAGAGTGTAAAGGAAAAGAGAGAACTCATTCTGCAATATTCCTCCACACACCTGCTGCCACTTGGACAATGTTGTAAATTCAATCAACAAATCTTAACTAATAAGTGTTTGCTCAGTAATACCTTAGAACACATTCATGAATTACTTCTAGTAATATTCATTCATAAATTTTAATGACTTACATCCATCGGATGAAATAAAACTTTTATTCGTTAAATTTGTTAAAAATTTGATGTAGATTTATTCCACTTTTCATAAATAGCTAATTTATTAGACAATTAATGAGAGGGAATAGAATAAAAAAATCTATCTGTCCCAGCCAGGACTCGAACCTGGATCCCCTGCTTTCTGGACCGGTATGTTTCCATTACACCATCGGGACGAGCCAGATAACTTATTAAATTCCCAACTCGTCCCGGTTGGTGTAATGGAAACATACTGGCTCGGAAAGCAGGAGATCCAGGTTCAAGTTCTGGCTGGGACGGATAGATTTTTTATTCTATTCCCTCTCATTAATTGTTTAAAATTTACGTGGGATAATACACCACAACTAAATTAATATTTATAAATGCTAATTTATTAGTTTTCTTACGATTTTAACAAAACCATAAACTTTTAACCGGTTGCTAATGAGATTTCTGTTATCCAAATCGTAGATTTTTTAGTAAAGATTAATTTTGAATTCGGAAGGGTGAATGAACATATACCCTTCAGAAATGTTGGATTGATAGTGAGCACTATTTTAAATAAATATTACGGAATTTATGATGGTCGTCACTCGTTTTACATAAAAATAGAATTCCATACGGGAAACTGCTTGATTCTGAACTGCGGAAGGTATTGCTTACATAAGATAGAATCTATTGCAAGAAGTTTAAAAAGATAACTAAGATTGCCTCAGTATAGCAGAGGATTTTGTATACGAAACATGGAACTAGCATCAGTGTAATGTAAATAAACAATTCTAAGATGATTTTAGTTGGGGTTCACTCGACCGAACCCCAACTAAAATCATCTTAGAATAATATCTACGGTCAACAAACTCTCATTTTGTAAATAAACAATCAATCACTTCTGCTTCACAACGTAAAATTAATTAATATTCAGAATAATTCATTGGCATTGTTTGTAACGTTTGATATACTTTACTCTGAATAAATTTGTTTGATCTTAAAAAACAAACATCTCTTGTCAAGTGACAAATTTGGCTGGAAGGACACATAGACCAGTGTGAGGACTGATTAGCTTTTGGACTGAGACCAAAGTCTTCTCAGCTGTCGTGTCAAACTACTAATTATGGGAAACTCTTGTCGTACGAATAATAAGTACAGCTCATTTATATTTTATTTTCTACCTTTGTAAAATACTGTTTATTTTAAAGTACAGTAGTACGTACAGTAGTATTTCTCAAAGTAATTAAAAAAATTCTGATATCTAAATATGTTTGCTTGCTTACTTGTATAAATATTATTCATTACGTCTTCGGAACGAAACACAATCGCTTTACAAGACATTAATACTATAGTTTGAATTATATATGCAGAAAATTTTCAAATTCGGCGCAAGGCAGCCATTGTGCAAACAACTTCATTGCGTGCTCCTCATTACTGACTATTTAATTAGTGTAATAGTGAACTAATATCTATCAAACATGACACAGACTTAGTTTAAATGACAGTGCACAGTTTCACTAAGTTTAGTGAAAAACTATGGACCAACATACGAAAAATACGTAAGTACATATCGTATAAATTAGTGCTCTAGTCAGTGAACAGTTCAATCGTTATCAGTGGATGGGAAACGACACGTTCCGTCCTACTGCTTGTCAGAACAGAGATAAGTACGGGAGAAAGTGTCCTGACGTCAGGTAGCCTCCGTGGCTGGGTCTGATAAAGGGCTATCACTTGGACTTCTATCCCCGGCTCGCTCCGTTCGGGCACGAGTTCGAAACTAGCCACCTCCAAACTCTTTTTTTTTCCCTTCTCTTTCTCTCTTTCTCACTTATTCATATGCACGGCAGTTTCTACCATCAAATCCTGGTATCGAACTAAGGCCGTAACAAGAGGAGTTGCTCAGCAGGAGGGAAGCCCTCACCGCTGAGCTCTCCACCAACCAGACGTCAGCGTCCCGCTGCAAGCCAGAGTCATGAGGGCTCGTCTACCAGCACACTGTCATCCCTGACAGGCGATAACACAAATATGTCGGCGACAAATCTCGCTGGCCACAATGACACAACAACAAACAATAATGCCCCGGCCTTCACAGAATCGCCGTTTTTCACGCCAAACCTATTTAGTGCTCTCCCCACAGAGGAAAACAGAATGGGAAAAATGACCGCCCCCAAAATTCCCGAGCCCTCACGGATCTTTGTCTCATAAACATTCAGAATTTTAAACTGATGTGGCCACAACTTGCCCGAATAGTTGGCAGGAAAAAATTCAAATGCATAAGCAGACATTTTGACACAAAAATAAATTGTAACACTCCTGACTCGTATCGCGCTATAATTAAATATCTAAAAGATACAAAAGCCGAATACCACTCGTACCAACTCCAAGAAGACCGAGTACTTCGAGTAGTTATTCGATATCTTCACCCGGCGGGGAACTGAGGGAATTTCTAAAGTGCCACTCCCGCTATTTTATGTAGATCTGGAGAGAACACCCAACATTAACTCCATATATGACCTCTCAGACCTATACCATACTAAAGTAGTGGTAGAAAACCCTCACCGTGACATAATTCAGTGCCACAGATGCCAACAGTATGGTCATTCAAAGAGCAACTGTAACCACCTTCCTCGCTGTGTCAAATGCGGGGAAAATCATAACAGCCGAGAGTGCCAGAAGGCCAGGGATCCTCCTGCCACCTGTGCTCTCTGCTCTAAGAGTCACCCTGCTAATTGTAAAGGCTGCAATGCATATCAGCAGTTGAGCGAGTTCCCTCGGCTTACGCCAACGAGTTCCCTCGGCCCAACGCCAGCGGGATCCTTCGGCTCAACGGCAGCAAGGACCCGCGGCCCAGTCTCAGAGGGAACCCTCAATCCAACGCCAGCAAGGACGTCCGACCCAGCCCCAGCGAGGACCGCCAGTCCAGCACCAGCCCTGTACAATAGCTCCAGTAAGGTACATTCAGGAAAATCTCTCTTACTCCCGTGCCGCCAGCCAGGTCCAGCTAAAGGACAGAACCCCGTTACTATAGCAGAGACACTCCACTCAGCAGCTACCAGCACCGCATTAGCGTCACGCACCCAATTCCCAACCTCTCCTACTCCTACTTCCTCCGACATGTACGCTCATAGAAACCTTTTTTGCTAGAACCCAGTCCATGATGGACTCCATGTTAAATCCCCTCATTAATCTCATCACAGCCCTAATTGCCCGCTTTCCTGTTCCTCAACCATGAATTCCCAAATCAGCAAATTCCTCACAGTTCTCCTAAGGAATGTCAACGGAGTACATACACACAAAGACGAATTGACATTACTTCTCAATAATAGAAATGTTGACGTCGCACTTATAACAGAAACACGACTTACGTCAAGAAAATACATCAATATACCAGGGTTTAGAACTGATAGGACCGGTCACCGAGACGGAAAAGCCCATGGTGGGACAGCCGTTCTGATTCGCAGCTCCCTCTTCAATCATCTGATCCCTTCTGATCCTTCAGACTATCTCCAATCCCCCACTGTGTCACTCTCAATGTTCACCTTTCCTATCACTCTTGCGGAAGTTTACTGTCCCCCAAACAAACCTATAACTTCTGCTCAGTTCAGTCAATTTTTTGACTTACTGGGCTCCCAATTTCTCGCTGGCGGCGACTAAAATGCGAAACATCTACAATCGGGTTCCAGAACGACTAACTGCCGTGGTCGTACTCTGAAAATTTCCCTTTTCTCCAGGCTTCTCACAATCCTCTCTCCGAATACTCACACTTACTAGCCTGCAGATGGCAATCGAGAACCAGATCTCATTGACTTTTTCGTCTGAAAATGCCTACATCCCCTCCAATCCTTTACCAGCACACTCAATGACCTTTCTTCTGACCACAGTCCCGTACTCCTCACCATGACACTCCAACCCATCCCAAAACCGACTCCTCCGTCACTGGTTAATGGCCAAGTTGATTGGGGTAGGTTTAAATCCCTCCTTGAAGACACTATAGACCTCAGAGTTTCCTTAAAATCCCCGACAAACCTTGACGATGCTGTATAATCCGTCATCTCTGCAATTCAACGGTCGTGCTGGATAGCATCCAAACCAACCTCCGAAAACCTCTTAATCCGAAAACTTTAAACACCAAACCTCTTCCCATGCTTATACTGACTCTTATACTATCCAAAAGACGGGCCAGAACCACATGGCAGAGAACAAGACACCCATATAACAAACTGAGCCGTTTAGTGACATGGGAACACAGATCTCATCATAATAAATAATTTAACAATCATATCTCCTCACTCACAACGGAGACAAATCCCTCTGGACTGCCACCAGAAAAATCCTCAAATACCACTCACCCACCTCTCCTCTCCGTCACAATGATGGCACCTGGGCACTGTCCGATGCAGACATAGTCGAGGTCTTTGGCCGTCATCTTCAGCAAACTTTTACTCCTCACCGTGACCCAGAAAACCATTCTAAGAGCACGGAGATAGAAGAATTCCTTGATTCTCCTCTTCATCTGTCTCCACCTCCTAAAGCCGTCACCCCCTCTGAGGTAAAATATGTTCTTTTCCGCTTGCCTAAATGCAAGTCTAACGGGTATGATCTTATTAAAGCCAAAATCCTAAACCACTTACTCAAAAAGGCTGTAACTTTCCTCCCCTATCTCTACAACACCGTTTTCCGAACCACACACTTTCCGCTCCTGTGGAAATTATCTACTTTAATCCTCTTCCCAAAGGCTGGCAAAATCCCCAAGTAATCCTTCGTCCTGTCGCACAATAAGCCTGCTTCATCTTTTTTCAAAGGTCATTAAAGAGATTCTTCTTAAAAGACTAATACTAGTTCTAGACGCTCACCAAATACTTCCAAAACACCAATTTGGTTTCCGAGCCCAACACTCCACGGTCAACAGGTGTTTCGTGTTGTAGATTGCATATCTTCCTCTTTCGAGAAGAAACAGTACTGCGTTGGTGCCTTTTTCGATGTGTCACAAGCATTTGACAGAGTGTGGCATCGCGGACTACTGTTCAAATTAAAATCCATCCTCCCAAGCACCCTTTACCTTATCCTTCGCTCCTACCTAACCTATCGATTCTTCAGGGTACGGCAAGGATATCCTTATATACTGCCGATATCCCGTCACATCCTAACACACTCCTAGCAACCTTTGCAGATGACCAAGCAATCCTTTCTTCCGATGCTGACTCACATACTGCCAGGAAAAATCTCCAACGGCATCTGATGTACATACAGCGTTTGTGCCAGCGCTGGCGCATTAAAGTCAACGAAGATGTCATGTCACATTCACACAACATGGCAGAATTTACTTTAATGACATTGCTACTTCAGGTACCTAGGCTTTCATATTGACTACAGTCTTACATGGAACACACATACAAAAACCAAAAGATAGAAACTAAATAGGAGACTTGGACAACTTTACAAGCTACCAAGCCGCAAGTCAACCTTAACTATGACCAACAAACTTACCATTTATAATAACTGAGACCTATCTGGACGTATGGAGTCGAACTGTGGGGAACTGCTAAATCATCCAACATCCAAAGAATACAGTCCTTTCAATCTAAAATCCTATGAATAATAGTTGATGCACCCTATTATGTCGCAAACTCCTTACTCTTACATCCAAACTCCACAATGACCTTAAAATCCCTTTAGTTAAGGGATTAAATATTATTAAAACCCGTTTTAATAAATTCCACTGTGGCCTTTCCATGCATCCCAACCCTTTAGCCCAAACTCTATCCAGCATTACCCATCCTGATAATCCACTAGGAAATGGCCCCGTGACCTTCTCATTGCCGACACTTTAAAAAAAAAAAAATAATATGAAGAGAAAAAAAACAACAAAAAGAAACAAAAACAACCTGTGTATTGTAAATAGAGATTTAGGAGTTCTGCCATTGGGCAGTTTCTCCATCAAGTGATGTACACGCTAAATTCTTACTTATTTTTCTGTATTTAAAAATATTTTTANGTACACGCTAACTTCTTTCTTCTTCTTATATATATTTTAGATTTATTCATTTAATTTATTTATTTTTTAAATTAATTTATACCGTGAATATTAATCAGTACATTACTAGATACAATGTAGAAAGTAATTAATAACAGAGTTTATATTTAAAAAAAAAGTGTTCCATCCTATAATAGTCATATATATATATGTATGTATGTATGTATGTATGTATGTATACAGTTGAGTAAAAAAAGCAACGTCTTAAGATGGTTTATAATAATTAAGATAATACTCAGAAATTAAGGAAAGATGAAACATCTTCGAAAAAAGTCCAATGTACTTTCTAATTTAAAATGGAGAGTTTTTTCTTGACCGTAGATATTATTATTAGTTGTTTTTTGCAGGTGTTCGGTCAAGGTAGATCGAAAAAAAAAATTTTAAATAAGTATATTTTTTAAATTATCTGCAAACGTTTCGGCTTACATTGTAAGCCACCTTCAGGGCTATCTTGGAGGCCAGAGTAGACGTCGTGTCACCAAAATCCCACTTTCATGACATAAGCGCAAAGCACCCGGCTATGTCCTCACTGGGCTAATACTTCGAAATATACCCCAAAAAGCACGTGTTTTCCTCACTTACCTCTATAATTGTGTCCTTCGAACCACCCATTTCTCTGGAAATTTTCTGAAATAATCCAATTTTCAAAAACCGGTAAACCTTCTTCTAACACATTATCCTATCGACCAGTTAGCCTTCTTCCTTTACTTTCCAAGGTAATTGAGAAAGTTCTTTAAAAATGAATGATAACTATGATGACTTCCACAAATATTCATCCTAATCATCAGTTTGGCTTGCGGATCGCTCAAGGATCCGATGGGATCCATCATTCTACTGTCCAGCAGGTGTTTCGCGTTGTAGACTTCATTTCCTCTTCTCTCGAGCGAAAATAATTTTGTCCTTGAGCAATCTTAGATGTCACTCAAGCATTTTACCAAGTATGACATACTGGTCTATTATGTAAGCTAGAGTCCATATTTCCATGTGCCATCTACCTAATCCTAAAATCTTATTTTTATAACCGTTTCTTTAGGGTCCGGCTAAGATCAGATTACTCCGAACACTACCCTATGAAAGCGGGTGTTCCACAAGGCGGTGCGCTTGGATCCATCTGTTATATCCTTTATACCGCAGACATCCCTTCTCATCTTCTCCTCTCATCCTGATTTCAAAATCGCTTCTAACATTTTACAAAACCACCTTGATGCTATTTAACAGTGGTGCAGCAAATGTAGAATTTGAATAAATGAGAAAATTTTCAACTAAGAAAATATTCTTCTGATAATGTTACATACAATTACATCTCTATACCTCTCTCTGAGCCAGTCCGTTACCTTGGGTACCACCTTGATTAATGACTCAACTGGAATGAATATACTAAAATCAAGCGACAAGAACTCAACAGACACCACGGACTCTTATACAGCCTTACAAATAGGCGTTCAAAGCTCACATTAGAAAACAAACTAACCATCTAAAAAACCATAATACGACCAATCTGGACCTACGGTGCAGAACTGTGGGGTGCCGCTAAGCCTTCCAATATCCAACGAATACAATCCTTTCAGTCCAAAATTCTTAGAATAATTGCTAACGCTCCATATTATGTGTCCAACTCTACCCTTCATCACGACTTTAATATTCCTTTTGTCAAAGACCTTATCTCCACCCGCTTCAAACTCTTCCATAGTAAACTCCAATTTCATCCCAATCCATTTGCCCAATCCCTGTCGTCGGACTCCAATCCCCACAATCCTCCCCG